>JAYESA010000005.1:162748535-162858535 GCA_036927795.1 Iris macrosiphon
TAAAATTTTAAGATTTTTTTAATTTTAATTTTCTGGAATTAATTAGCAATTTCTGTAATTTTTAAACCAATAAATTAAAGTAGTCTAATTTAAAATGAATTTTTTAAATGAAATTAAATAATATTAAAATGTGATAAAAATTATATTTTCTAGTGTAAAATTAAAAACCGAGCAAGGAGTATTTTTCTGGGAATTTATTGGACCCCGGATGAATTTTTAAAGCATTAAAAACTATTGTAAAATTTAACTGATTTATTAAATCAAAATTAATTAATTAATAAACCGAACCAAACCACCCTGAACCGGACCGGCCGGGTTCATTGAACCGAACCGCTGCCTAGCGGGTCGGATCCGGGTCAGACCCGACCCGCCAGGATCCGACCCGACCCATTACCAAACCCTAACCCCCAAAACTATTCTTCTTCCCCGACGATTCCTCTCCGGCGGCCGTTACCGCCGCCGTGGCCGCCGGCGACCCTTCGGTTCGGCTCCCTCGCACCCGGCGACCCGTCCCCTTCAGCTTCCGGCAAACCACCGCCGGTTAACCTCCCCTAGAGCCTATAAATACCTAGTGAGTCTGACCGGAAATCCCTTGGAAACCTCCTTCTCCGGCGAGAACCTCGACCTCCGGCGACCTCCAAACCCGCTCTGACCACCCGGACCGGTTCGCCCAGCCTCCAGCATCTGTTTTCGGCTTCCCTCGGCCACCGGGAATCCAACTAGAACATCCAGCGAGTCGACTCCCATATTTTCCCCCTTCTCCGGCGCTGATCCGGCCGTCCAGGGCTTCGACGACCACCCAGGACCGGAGCCGACCTCCGCCGGCCTGAACCCCCTCCCAGCTTTCTCCCCTCGCCACAGGACACGACCTAGAACGTGAGTATGAGTCTGGATATGAGCGGACACGGCAACCCCAGAACAGGACACAGCCCTCGATCAAGACGCGTGTCGGACACGATTTGTATTTGATTTTTCTAGCCAGTTCAGGTACCCATAACTTTTGACTCGTAGCTCTGATTTTAATTCCGTAAATTTCTTTGCGTAGCCTGTATGACCCCCTCGGTGCCCGTGCAACCAGCTCGGGGCATCGCGTCCTGTGGTGATCGCACACCGCGATCCAAAAACAGGAGAAACTAAGCCCTGTTTTATCCCAAAATCGAGTACGCCCCGCCAAACGGGACGACTTGGTCACGTGCGGTCTTCACCGACACGTGAGCATCGTAGATACGGACGTGCGGGCTTTCGCAGAAGCTGATTCGGATGTGCGTGCACAACGAAATCAGTGCGTATCCGTGGACACCGCCCCGTATCCGAGTTTTCTGAATCTCGCTGTAACTTAGTGTAAACACGTCGGATCGAGACAAAACTTGTGCCATCGAACTCGTAGCAATACGCTGGTCCTGTGGGTCAAGTTTGGCTCGATTCTGAGAACGTTGGAAAATCGCGTGTCGTGGGCCCCACAGGCTCCACCAGACAGGCGATTTTGAGAACGGCTCATCGGAATCCAATTCTGGAAGTTCCGTTGGGTTCGTATCAACGTTCCTGACTTGTTGACACTAAGTTGGACTAATTTGGAGATTTTTGACCCTGACCCGGTTTTCGGTACAAAGCGACCTACACATGGACCCGCTTTGGCCTAGAAATGTCATTTTTGCCCTTGTGTCCAAACTGGACTTAAGGACAGCCGTTTCTAATTATTTCCTATGTTCTGAGATTGTTGGTAATATTTATTTCAGCTTTTGGAGGAGTTATTTCTGAACCCACTGTTAGTAGGACCGCTACTGGTATTCCAATCCCAGGCAAGTGTACCTTGCCATAAATTACAGTTTAATAGTTATTTTGTTCTCTTGCTCTATTTACTGTGACTAGTGTACATGATATAACCTAGGACCGTATGACATACTTAGCGTCCGATCACAGTCGGGTGCCAACCCCGTACGCGGAGTTGTGTATGTCATTAGTGATGGACATTCGAGACCCTTTATATTCTCGTGCTTGTTTATCAAGTACACTATAACCTAGGACACTTGACACCATACATTGACAGAATCCTCCTGAGACATTCAAGGTGATTCTGTATAGGATACAGGATGGACATAGTTATTATATTCTTAGATTATGACTGTTGCATTAGCACTGATCTCACGTGACATGGACATGCGACGTGTGGTTACATTGGGAGGGGAGAGACACACAGGCTACAGGCTGTTCTATATTTATATACTACTATTGTGAGGTTGTAGACTCTCGTACAGAGCTAGACCACTACTAGATATTGCTGCTACCGGCTCCCCGACACAGAGCTTGTGGCAGTCTCAGCCTGGGTACTAGTGTTGCTCTCAGTTGCATTTTCACTTAGATGGTTATGTAGACACCCTGCTTATTTTATTTACTATTTCACTGCATTATTTCTGGCTTGTATTATTTGTACCTTGTTATGTCCCCTGAGGACCTGGTATGGATGATGTCCTCAGGTTTAGCAGAAGAGCATTATCCCGAGGTTTACGGGACAGGAGCTGAAGTTGTACCAGGAGCTATTGCTGAAGGAGAACCTAACATAGAAGCAGAGGTGATGGCAGAGGATTTTACTTGAGATTATGATATTTGTACTCTTCAGATACTCTATTTTTGGACTCTTTTGTTCTGGTCTGATGAACCAGTGTTTTAGACTCTTATCGGGTTGTTCCTGACATACTCTGTTGAGACTGGACTTTGATGTACTTTCTTTATTTGCTGAGTTCTTATTAATTCTGTGTGTGGATGAGATTAGATTTTGACTTATTGTTGTAGACCTATATTACAGCTTAAGTATGCCGATGGATCCATTAAATTGGGTTTGTCCATCGTTGCATGCTGCTGGCCATTGCCACGTGTCCAGTTCCTCGGTATTTTTGGGACTGGGGCGTGACATGCTAACCAATCTAAGTGAATGCAATGTGAGGACAACTTTGGTACGTATGGGTAGACGTAGGCATAACGTCCAATACCCCGTAGAGCGTGGCAGCAGTGCAGTATATCGGCCATAACGCTCCGAAGAATATGGCAGCAGTACAGTATACCGTCCATATCGCTTCGAAGAACGTGGCAGCAGTATAAAGGGAGTCATTGGATCCGTGGCTCCTCTGGATACTACGGAATCCAATGGGTGTATCACATACGCCTACTAATGTCCTCCCCGCCCAATGTAGATACGCAAGTCGAATACTCGACGTGCATACTACGTATCTATATGCCAAGTCTCTACCAATATACTACAACCTGAACTACATACTAACCGTGATGTAGGTTATACGTAACGATAGCTAGTCGAGTACGCAAACCCGTATCCCAATATGAATATGTCTCTGTGAACGTGTAAGGTGTCAGGTCTCAGACGATAACAGGGTATCGTCCAATGGGTGAGTCTGCTAATGACTAGGCCAAGTATACAATCATCGACGTATCCGTCGAATGCACCCGAAATAATCTCGGACACGCACATTTGTATAAAGTAAAAACAACAAGAATATAATACAACATATGCATAATTTAATTTAGACAGTAAACATGGCAAGGTATCTTGCCTGAGTCCTAAAGCTGTGAATGACAGAAGCTGGTTCCTGCAGTGTCTCCCAAAGGTCCTAAACACAAATATAATATAACAATCTCATATCAGACGCTAAACATTAATTGTACATGAGTACAACGCGACGCTTGAATATTATCGCAAGTTCACGTTTGTTCGAATACAGCGTCACATGTGCGCGTAGCTAAGGTGCACACATGTTCTGTGCTCGAACATCCTGGGCCTTGAGGCAATAATTTCAAGTTACGGTTTGACCACGATCTCTCTTCTGTGCGAACACATGTTCCTTGGTTTCTATGTTCATTACACGTGGTCTATGTACAGGTTTTTAGGGTGGAAATGCTAGTCCTTGATGTTATGCCTCACAATTTAGGGTTTGCTAGTAAATATACAGATTATAAACCTTGTTATTCATTAATCTAATTTAAACATAATTAGGGTTGTGTCCGATATCAATATTTCTTGATACGTCGATACGACGCTACGATATTAACATGAAGAAACGGGGTTTGATGTGGTTACCTCTACGTGGCTTGCTCGGACAGGGTCTGCTCTCATCAAGGCATACTCCGGCGAGACTGTAGCAGCGGCAGCGGGACTGTAGCAGGTGCGGGCAGCGGCACTGCAGTAGGCGCGACAGCGGCAGCAATGCACGGGGGGGTCGGGTTGGCGCCGACAACTCGTCGTGCGATGGGGGCTGGGTTGGTCGGCTGAAGGGGCAGCGGGCGGATGTAGGGTGGCTGAAGGGCGATTGTGGGTCGGTTGTGAGGGGGCAGTCGGGTGGATGTATGGGGGCAGCGGGTCGGCTGTGAGGGGGGCAGTCGGGTGGATGTATGGGGGACAGCCGGGTGGATGTATGGGGGCAGCCGGATGGATGTATGGGGGCAGCGCCGGCAATGTAAGCGATGGTGGTGGTGATGGTTGGGTGCAAAGGAGGGGGAGTATTCGGCTAGGGTTAGGATTTTGGTGAGGCTTTGTTGGTTTAGGATTTTATATGGAGAAAGTTATGTATTTATATAGGGGATTGGATTTGGGGTTGGTCTCGGAGTTTGGGCCGGCGAGGGTCCAAGGATCTGGTTCGGTCAGGTCCAGTTGAGGTAAAATTAGCCATAAATCAATTAACTAATTAAATACCTATTTGTGCAAGGCAAAGTTAATTCATATTGTGTAGCTATGGATGTACTATGGGCAGAGGGTACTTAAAATCGTCTTACAAAAATTTTAATTATCTCGATTTGTCCCTAGTATCAGTTTTTAAAATTACACCAAATCCCTAAATTGGTTGAGGGGGTTTACAACTGGTTCTGGTTGTACCTCTATTTTTTTAACATATATCATATTGTGATCATAGGACCGTAGTCGATACTTAGCGTCCGAGTTATGTTCGGGTGCCGACGTCCGTCAGCGAAGTCGAGTATCGTTAGTTGCATTATTGTCGTATTTCCTTGCTCATGCTACTTCTTGCATGATATACCTTAGGTCACTTGACACGACTTGCATTGACAGAATCCATACTTAAGACAGTTAGGGATACAGGATTCTGTGTTAGAATAGGACTGTGACATGAGATAGATGATATGATTACATTTACACAGTTAACTCGATACCTAGTTAGTGATTAATCTTGCATGTTGTGGACATGAGACGTGAGATACATGAGGAGGGGAGAATATACTCAGAACGTTGGGCTACCACTTACATCATAGTTACTGTTGCCTGAGCTTCGGTCATTCATAGAAGCTGCAGGTACCCTGGTGGGGTATGTACGCACTTTTCATAGTATTGTCGTATCTATTAAGATCTACAGTCATGCACATTGGTGGTCTAGCAGACGAGTGTGTTTTCAGATGCATTTACATAGCTGGTTATATTAATTGCCCTTGAGCACCTTGCATATTCTTTACTGTTACTTTGTATTTTGTTTTTATACCTTGCTACTTCCTCTGAGGACCTGGTCCCTTGTCAGTTTTGCAGCATAGATGGTCGTAGAGTTTTTCTGGAGAAGAAGGTGCATTGCGTCTTGCTATGCAAGTATTGGGACTATGTACTTATATTATTTTCTTCCATAGTTATATTTTATTTTGGTTGTTACTCATTTTCTTATAGCATATTTTTGTAGACTCATGTTATTCTCTTTCGAGTCTATTCAGACAAGTATTGAGTGTGGTGCACACAATGATATATGTTGTCTATTCTTGTATTTTGTTTCATTGTAGATTGAGACATATGTATATTTACTATGTTATCTAGATAGTGACCATTATAGTACAACTAATACGTATTTGAGTCGGACAAGAGTCTGGTTGAATGTGCAGCTGTCATGTTTACGTATTCCAAGTCCTACGTAAATTTGGGGATTGGACATGACAATAAGGTGGGGTTATCTATGTTTATTCCTACAACATGTCAAGGTTGGCTATAACACAATTAGTGAATGACAACATCTACAACTTGTCAATTTGGACAGTACCAACCCTATGTATTAATACTATAGCCTTCTAACATTATGAGCATCATTCTAATATATTACAGTATGTTATCTATGAGTTCAAACCAGAATATAAACCTAGCATATGGTATATCATACGTTCTGTAAAACCCCTAATTTTAAAAACTATATTAATTATTTAATTAATTATTTAATTTATTTATAGTATTTATTAGTTAATTAGAAGATAAAGAATTTATTGAATTTTTATTTCTAGGTAATTATGCATTTAGAGATTTATGGAGCAACTATTATTTTACCTTAATTTATTTCATGTAGGAGACCTTGTGGACGATTAAAAGATTATTTTTATGTACAAATATAATTTTTTGGAATTATATATATATATATATATATATATATATATATATATATATATATATATAGATTTATTAATAAGAAAAGAATAAAAAAGAAATGAAAAGAATAGAAAAGAAATTAAATTAAATAAAACCAAAACCCTAAACCCTAAATCCTAACCCATAACCTGCTAACCATTAACTACCCTACCCGGCCAGCTAGAACCCAACAACAGCAGCAGGAACCCGCAGCTAGCCTAGACCCCCCCCGCACGGGTATTCCCCCCCCCCCGCCGCACTCTCTCTCTATATATTTTTACATCATTAAAACCCTACCCTAAACCCTTACCATCTCCTTGATCCAGCGCCGCAGCCTAGCCACGACATCGCCGCTGCCGGAGCAGCCGCCCAGCACCGCCGCTCGCCCCGCGTCTGCGACCGCGAGCACCACACAGGAAAGTACCCTTGTTCATGCCCCAATTTTTGTTCCATCTCACGACCAAATTCGACCCTGTCTTCACCGGTATGTTCACGACCTATCCCTCTTCCAACTCAGTGTATTAATTTCCTTCGATCAGCTCATAACCCTAGGTAAAAATTGAGACCAAGTTGGAGGAACAACGACAACTTTAATTCTCGAAAAAACTGCTGTAACCACCCATGTTTACGGACTCGTATCTCCCACCACAGAGATCCAAACTTAGAAATTCCTTTTGCTATGTGAACACCACCTAACCTAAATTATTTTCTGTTAATTATATTATTTTATTTGACGCTGTATGCAGAATTAAACTGAGTTAAAAATTATGAAAAACATGTTTTCGAAACTTCAAAATTTGTGATACGGAGCGCGCCCCGCCAAACGGGACCGTCCCGTCATATACCAATTACACCAAAAGACGAGTATGGTATGTCCAGACGTGTGGACTTTTGCGAAAACTGATTTGGATGCGTATGCACGTCGAAATAAACCCGTATCCACGAAAGGTCCCCGTATCACAACTTTTACAAAATACCGTACCATTTATTGAACGCTCGTCAAAATGCGACAAAACTTGTGCCACTGGACTCGTGGTATCACGCTGGTCCTGTGACCCAATTTTTGCATAATTCTGAGACAGTTGACCAAGCCGCCTATTTGTGGGCCCCATGGTTGGCTTTTTGAGCGGAATTGTGTTCGGCTCACTGGAATTCAAAATTGGACATACCGTTGAGTTTGTATTAATATTTAGAATTTGTTTGACCTATAATTTGTCCCATTTAGAGACCTTTACCCCTGGCACGCTTTTCGGTGCAAAGTGGACTACATGTGGACCCCACTTTGACCCAAAATTATCGATTTGCCCATGTGTCCAAATTGGACGAAAGGGTAGTATTTTCTAGCTATCTCGCTGATTTTGAAAATGTTGATGATGTCTATTTCAGCATCCGAAAATATTTATTCGGAGGTCTTAGTTCCTGATCCTGTGTACCTGACATCTGGACGCTTATACTTTACAGATTGCTTGCCAGACAAGTATACCTTATCATTGTACTATAATTTATATTTCATATGTTGCATGCATCTTATTTTTGTTCATTTAGTTCATATATTTTAACTGTTATATAAACTGCGCGTCCAAAAATAACTTAGGTGCAACGGCGTTGGCATCGTATTCTGTTTTTATTTATTTATATGCATGTTACCTAGTTTATAAGACTACCCCATTATCATGAGGCATTCTTATATTTCATTGGCCATGACACTGTTCTTACATGAGTGTGAGTCACATGTAGGACACGGACTTGCGTACTCGGCTGGCCACTGGTATGTATAGGTCGTGCGACGGATAGGGATGACTGCCGATAGAAACTTTGCATGCTAGTAGACCTGGCAGTTATTTAGAGGTATCATCGTATCATGGATGTGACATGCTTAGAGTATGGGATAGATAGAACAACAAGTAAGGCATTTAGGCTCCTTTGCACTTTCCTTTCTGTAACCCGTACGCTCCGCCGGAGATACGTGGCGGTGATGACCCCTATATATTACTGGCGGCCTCTGCCGTTCAAAAGACGACATGCTTTGTAGGCCCCTGAATCTCCAAGAGAATCATGTCAATCCCATTTTTGGCCAGATAGTCCACTTGTTGGAAAGTTGTTCTCAAACTGCATTCACATAGATGGTTAGGCGACCCAATATATGTTTATTTTTAGTACTTTATTGGCATGCTTCTATGTATCTTGTTACGTCCCTCTGAGGACCTGGTCCATTTTCAGATATAGATGGACATGATTATCCACAGGAGTACGGACCTAGACCTGACCCTTCTTACCAGACTGAGGAGGTCTTACCTTCGGAGTACCTTTGATTCATCGCAGCTGATGGATATTTAGTTGCTATTTCTTTCATGAACATATATCTTATATTAGAGTTTGATCTCTTCTCTCTTTTAGAAGTTTTAGTATATTCGATTTGCAGCGGATTTGTTTCTATCCGACTATCATACTTGATACTTCATCTTTGAGATTCAGTTATTTATTTCCTATTTATTTATTTGTGCTGTGGATGAGATATAGATTGCGTGTGACTTATTGACTGTATATTACCACTGGTGGATTTGATATTCATGTAAAACATATGTATATGTATGGTTTCCATATATTGGAGTTCGTATACATACGACTGGTGTGTTACGTATTCCTAGTCCTACGTATATTTGGGACTGGGGCGTGACACATTTTAAAGGTGAAGTTGGCATTTTCTAACACTAACATTCATTGGCTAGCTGGATCAACCACTGCCGATCCTGAGATACTCGGGGACCGCACTGCATAAAAGATAGTTTATTGTGTTGGCTTGGATAGAGGACTGCCCCTAAGTGTGCATTTGTGTCTAGATGTGCATTTGTCCCTAGAGTCTTTGAGTATAGCTCACGAAACACACTGCACACATCCTGATAACAGAACGAATTGGTTTGTATTGTCTGCTTGCTTAATATCAAATATAAACTCAGTTTCCAAAGATGTTTTCATAAACAAAGTAAAAAGACTTCGCTATCGCCAAGTTAGTTGACATGCATATGTTTGAAGGACGCTTCGAATATGTGCACGATCCAGACTCGCGATATGCTGAGTCTTAGCACTCGAGTTTCACATATGATTTAGTCTTGGATCGTGCATACGTTCAAGGCATTCCTCAAACATATGTATTCAACCAAACTTAAAGATAGTAAAATCGGACAAGCTACTTGCAAAAATCTCAAGGGTCCGTTTTATGATTCACAAGGATACTTTCGACAGGGTCAATTAAATTCCATATCATTTCTATTCAACCAAGTATTTGCATTCCGTTAAGCATGATCTATTCGGTTTACGGACTAACGTTCATTCGTTCAGGTCAAACTTATCACACGTTATCGTCCCCAGTCTAACCCTAAGTCTTGCTGCCCTAGTTCTATAGCTTTATTCAAGCAATATGGTAAAGTCGGTAACACAGGTTCATTCACTCTGCACAAGGTCGTCTGCCTAATTGCTAGGTTAGCTCAAAAGGTCATAGGTACAGGTTCAAGCACACGATCCAAGACTATGTACGATCCAAGACTATCTTTAAGGTTATATGTCACCCTTAAGATTTTCGCAAGTAGCTTGTCCAATTTTACTATCTTTAAGTTTGGTTGAATGCATATGTTTGAGGGGCGCCATGAACGTGTGCACGATCCAAGACTAAATAATATGTGAAACTCGAGAGTTAAGACTCAGCATATCGCGAGTCTGGATCGTGCACATATTCGAAGCGTCCTTCAAACATATGCATGCCAATCAACTTGGTGATAGCGAAGTCTTCTTACTTTGTTTATGAAAACATCTTTGGAAACAGAGTTTATATTCGATATTAAGCATGCAACAAGACAAGCCAATTTGTTCTGTTATCAGGGTGTGCGCAGCGTATCTCGTGAGCTATACTCAAAGACTCTAGGGACAAATGCACATCTAGACACAAATGCACACTTAGGGGCAGTCCTCTATCCAAGCTAACACAATGAACTATCTTATATGGAGTGCAGTCCCCGAGTATCTCAAGATCGGCAGCGGTTGATCCAGCTAACCAATGACTCATTTATCTGATGCTATTGGCAGCTGTGACTCATGGTTGCTTTCTACTATCTCTGTAGCAGCTATGACACATGCAGTTCAGCTCTTCACCAATAGTCATTGTCCGACCGATACGAATGCATGAAACACTATCAAATAAACTCTAGGATACAGATGAGACGAACCATCAGACCATATATCTTTGTTGCGGGGCAAGCCGCCTTATCTTTGAACACATTCAAGCACACGATATGGTTCTCTCGAAGCACAGACGATAGTGGAACATGTTCATGCAAACACATACTTTTAGACAAGTGTTTGAGGATCTCTTAGTTATGCAGACATATTCGTTTCAAAAAAAAGCTAGGTGAGTTCTCTTATTAGCATGCAAGGCAGGTTCTATCATTCTTTTTAAGCAAATAAGCATTCAAAATACACAAGTTATTATTAAGGCATACAAGAATCAGAGAACAAAGTTCTGCCCACTCACCTGATACATAGTGCCGACGCGGAGCGGGGCACTACACTAATAAGGTGGAACAAGTTTGGTAAATTTTTATGAAAAATTTGTACATAAAATGATAGATTCAATAGGTGAAATGGGCTCAAGTCCAAATCTTAGAATTTGACGGTATAAATACATAGTTTAATCCTATTTAATCATAAATCTAATATGGTTTATGAATATGACATAGTTGGGGGTTGAGTTAGGGACATGTTCATATAGGTTTCTAGCAAAAACGTTAGAAATTTACACATGAAATGATGAGCACAAGCAAACATGTCAGTTCTGAATTCATATTTAAATCTGATAAGTATAGTTTTTGTCATGCTAATCATAATTCAACCTTGATACAAATATATGATAACGTAGGGGGTAAACATAGGTATATATTCATGAAGGTTTCGAACACAAAATAGGAGTTATACATGTACAAATAGGTGCATGAACAACAATATTCAGTTCTAAAATTTTATGTTCACGACAGTGTTTGAAATATTTTAACAAGATTTTTCATTTTAAATTATGGTTTCTAACTAGAGTATCGAAGTATCTAGTTGTCCCCTAAGTTATGAGTCATAAATTGATGGGAAACATAGGTTACATACCTATTTAGAGTGCGTGGACAACAATACTCTCCAAACGATTTCAGCAGCATATATATGCGTTCCTCCGCATCTACGGAAGAAAACACCAAAGAAAATATAGGAGAATATATAAGAAACTATGGGAAAGTGCTGTAGGTACATGGGGGGAGTGGTTTGGAAGGATTTTACCTCTTGAATTGATATGTACACAACCTACGAAGTCCTCTTGAGCACAGAAAATTAAGCAGCACTTCCATAGGGCAACCTTGCTTGTGACAATGATTAGAGGTGCTAAACATGAAGAAACGATTGATGAATATGTAAGAAAATAAGGGAAAGGGGTTAAGGATTAAGGTAGTAAATGATTGAGGGGTTTTAGCTTGTTTATGGATGTATTTTCAGCTGTTGGAGTGCATCTAGTCCAGTAGAATTCAGCCTACATCGAGGCTGTGTTTCGACCATGTAGAGGAGTGTTTGAGAGGGAAATTGATGAAGAATGAAGGGAAAAGAGAGCTTAGACTGTAGTTAAGGGTTTGAGGGAGTTGTGGGCTGAATTTTAGAGGTGTTGGAGAGGTTGGGAGGTAGTTACCTAACTATCAAGAGAGGGGGCTGCTCCAAAAACATCGACAACATAGGGGGGTGTTTGCTGCTGTGTTGGGGAGGTTTGGGTGCACTAAATGTGTCTCCTAAGGGCTTGAGTTGGGTCTACATCCTCCTATGTAAGTGTGGACCAAGTTTGGGTTCATTTGGACTTATTTTGAATAGGTTTAGCTAGCCTAAACTAACCACTAGTCCAAGCTAGTGTAGGTTGAAATAAAACTAGTTCTAGTGCGCCTAAACTAGTCCAAAGCCTATGACACACATTAAGTTATCTAAGGATATAAACCCATACATATATTAATATATATATACACACAAAACTATATATATATGCATGATTAAAATGCTAGCTAAATAAAGACTAGTAGAAATTTTTGGAATAAGGGGGTTTACAATAACACCAAGAAATATTTTGTTACACAAGTCGAAATCAAGCATGTAAAGGTTCATATCCAAAGTAGCATTGTGACAGTCTATTCTAGCATCAAGTTAAATTTTCATGTTCTATATGAACTAATAAAGAGTAGAATTATTCCTTTAGCTCTGTGGCTTTATATCTTTTTTCTTAGCATGCATTAAGTTATGGTACGACGAACAAGCACGTGATATCCATTTTATTAGTGTGAGGGCAAAACAGAGACGAGTTCACCGAAGCCACCCACCTGAACAAGAACTCTGCCTCGGCCGAGCGGTACTCCGAACAATCCAATGAGTAAGCCAAGTCCGAACATCGTTGCACCATTGAATCATCTCACTGAGCTGAGCGAGACGGGACGTTACACACAGTGCATTAGCAGGAGCGGAACACTACAACTGGAGTACTCCATAATGCATATTTGACCTAATTATGCTCCCGTTCTATGTATTTCAGATTGGATGTGACCTAGTATATTAACAAACGAACTCGACCTTAAATTGGAAGTCGGAACACAAATTATTTTTCTAATCATTTTGAATAGGTCGACCAAGATTAGATTCGAACCCATTGACCCAAACTTACGCATGAATACATATTAGCTGGTTGAGTTCAAATTGCCACCCTTAAGGGCCGTTTGGTACGCGATAATTTTTTTTATTCCCGAAAAACTTTAGCATGGGAATCTATTACCATGTTTGTTTAAGCCATAAATAAATTATTTCCGAAAATTAAGAATACCCGAGTAAATAATTTATCCACGAAACATAAGAATCATATCCCTTAAGAATATGTGGGTATATTTGTTTTGCCTGGGCAAAATTTTATTTTTGTTGAAGCTTTTTTCTTTTTTTGATCTTTTTTTGTTTTTGATCTTTTTTTCGTTTTTGATTTTTTTGGTCGTTTTGGTCTTTTTTATCGTTTTTGCTTTTTTGTTTTTTTGTTTTTTTGCTCGTTTTTAGTCATTTTTGTCTTTTGTGTTGGTTTTTGTCCTTTTTATCGTTTTTAGTTATTTTTTGTCGTTTTTATCATTTTGTCATTTTTGATCTTTTTAGCCGCTTTTTAGTCGTTTTTATGATTTTTTGTCATTTTTATCGCTTTTAGTCGTTTTTGATCATTTTTAGTCGCTTTTATCGTTTTAGTCATTTTTTGTCGTTTTTGGTCGTTTTGTCTTTTTGATCATTTTTAGTCGTTTTTGATCGCTTTTAGTCATTTTTTGTCGTTTTTGATAGCTTTTAGTCCTTTTTTCGTTTTTGTCCGTTTTTTTTTGTTTTTGGTCGCTTGTTAGTCCTTTTTTTTTTATCGTTTTAGTCATTTTTGTAGTTTTTAGTCACTTTTTAGTCACTTTTTGTCATTTTTGATCATTTTAGTCACTTTTTAGTCGCTTATGGTCTTTTTTTATTTTTTTAATCATTTTTATCGCTTTTAGTCTTTTTAGTTGTTTTTTTATATATCATTTTTAGTCAATTTTTTTTTATCTTTTTTATCGATTTGAATCATGTTTAGTCGTCGATTTTGATCATATATATATATATATATATATATATATATATATATATATATATATATATTATGGTTTTTTATCATTTTGATCTTTTTAGCCTTTTTTGGTTGTTTTTAGTTGTTTTTGGATTTTTGATCGTTTTGATCATTTTTTCGTTTTTGGTCTATTTTTTCTTTTTAAATTTTTTTCGGTTTTGATCGTTTCGTGTTTTTTTTTGGATCTTTTTCTTTTTTTTTTTGCTAGTTTTTTTTTGTTTCTTTTCATTTTTTTTTTTCGTTTTTGATTTTTTTTTGTCGTTTTGTTGTTTTATTTATTTATTTATTGTTTGTTTTTTGGTTTATTTTTTGTTATTTATTTTTTTACTTTCAATTTTTTTTATTTTTATAAATATTTTTTATAGTCACAAAACATAAAATGATAATTTTTCAAAAAATTTAATTACTTAAAATTTAATTTTTAACAATATTTCGCGTAACGTCCCAGTAGTTGTTTGCATGAGCTAAGAAATATGGTCAGATCAGGTCAGTAGTAGCATCCCCTGTCCCTCCGTAAGAAAATAAAATAAAATAAATAGACGCGCTTTCAGACACCATTCGTTAATTCCTCTCCTTTTGTTTATGTCCTTTCTTTCACCTCCGCGCCCGTCCTCTCTCTCTCCTCTCTCTCTCTCACAACAACAACAGCCCCCAAAACAAACAGTAGCAGTATTAATATTAGGCTGAATCTAATTAAAGAAAAATACATAAAAATTGTACTCGTCTTCTCCTTCTTCAGAGTCCGAGTGGGAGTGAAAGAGAAGTATAGATCCATCATCGATCGTGGAGCCAGATCATCCATCCATAGGCGACTTGATTTTATTTTTGTGGAGGCAAGTCAAGAAAGATGGTAAAAGAGACGGAGTATTACGATGTCCTCGGCATCAGCCCTTCAGCTACAGAGTCTGAGATCAAGAAAGCCTATTACATCAAGGTAATGGAACCCTAACCCTCTCTCCCATTATTATTATTATTATTATTATTATTATTATTATTATTATTATTATTATTATTATTATTATTATTATTATTCAATAGATATTATTATTATTAAATAGATCGATCAGGAAAATAAAAACCAAAATTATTCCTTCTCTCATGTATGCATGCATGTCTTTTTGTTTCTCTCTGGATGTCGAATCGTCAAGAGAATGGGACATCACTTGATCTTTCCACACACACTGCCTGCCTGCCTGTCTGCCTTTGATTGCATTGTGTTATTTACTGAGACAGATCTTCTGACGGATTGGACAGATGCCAGAAACAAAACTCTGAACGAGCTTGTTAGGAAGGTAGCAACAAAACTCTGAACGAGCTTGTTAGTACGGTAGCAACAATACTCCGAACGAGCTTGTTAGGATGGAACAAGATCTTCCTGAACGGAGATCTAAACTCAAGACGAGAGCCAACTCCAGAAACCAACTGGCAGAAATAAGCGTTGTTCTTCCTTGCAAACGCAGTTGCAATTGAGATAGAACAAGAAAGAAGAAAAATGAGAAGAAGACAGAATAAAATTATTTTTGCTGGGACGGTGAAGACCATCGTTGCTCAAAGCAAGATTCGTCCTCTATCGACGATCTGCTCCCAGGAGTCAGCAAGTTCACAAGAGAACTTCTGGAATGCTCGTAGTCACCTCTTTGTGTGACTCGAACAGACTTCTTTGGACTCATCTTTCTCAATTTTGGTGTGTCTCAAAAGGAGGCTAGAGGGCTCTTTAAATAGGGAAGGATGGAAGCCTATCCTCCTCTTCTTTCCGATGTGGGACTAAAAAACCAATATACAAAATTGATATTCCACAATCGCAGCCCAATGCATAGCCCACTCAGCACCCGTTCAGCACCCGCTCAGCGTTCGTTCATGCAACACGTGCATGCAACACGAGCGCACAAGCGCCTTGCGACAATGCTGACGTACTAAGTGCAAAGTGCGCTAACAAAGCGCCACTTTGCGCTCTTGAGCTCGAGTCCGAGTCGCGCTTAGCACCTATGGAATAATATTCAAGAACATGACATAAAGCTTAAAAGCTTTTATTGAGGAGTTAAATCCTTTTTTCTCCTAATAAAACACCCCCACATGGCACCCATCTTTCTCAATTTTGGCATGAAGCTTTGCGCTTCCTTGCGGTGCTATTCCGCTATGACATGGCCCAAAGTCGAGGTTCCACCTCATTGTAGTGTCATCCACTGTAGCATGATGTTCCAGCCTCTTTGTAGTGCCAAACTACCCAGCATGAAGCCTTGTGCTTTCTTGTGGTATTATGCCGCTGTGACATGGCTCGCGTAGCCGAGGCTTTACCCTCTCTAGGTACCTCTTGGTGGTCACACCACTGTAACATGAGGACACCGGCCTCTTTGTAGTGCTGCCTACCACTCTTCATTTTACAGCATTAGGCCACCTGCCTATATGCGGTGCTAGGCCACTGTGACATGGCTCGCGAAGCCGAGACATTACCCTATCGAGGAACCTCATGGTGGTGTTACCCACTGTAACATGGAGTTCTCTGCTCCTTTGTAGTGCTGTGCTACCGTGCTTCCTGTAAAGCACGCCGGACATTCCAAATGTCCTAGAACTCATTAAGGCGTCTAAGCCATCATCCCACATGATTTTTTTCTACTCAGAGAACAGATAGTAGACAACAGTGGATCTGGGTCCGTAACCCCTCAATGTCTCAAAGGACTATCCACTGTTCCTGATATTCTCCCAGTCATTGATCATTCTTTGAACCAAAAGCTAGATGCCTAGTAGATTTTTCTTTGAACTAATAACATAAAACTTTATGGTAGAACTACAAAGACAGAATATCAAAAGTCCTCCAAGTCCATGTATGCTGTCCTTGACTATATGTAGTGTTACGTCGCTATGACATGGCCCGAAGCCGAGGCTTTACCCTGTCAAGGTACCTCATGTGGTGTCTCCACTGTAACATGGAGTACTACGCTCCTTTATAGTTCTTATGATCAGCTGGCGCTTGAGGTCTTATATGAACGGATCCGCTAGACCCTCCTGACTCCGATCATCAACCACTGTAATGATGCCATCTTTGATGTGCTCATGTAGTGTATTGAACGAACCCGCTAGAATCACCTAGCTCCGAACATTAACAGCTACCATGACGCCATCATTGACGCGCTCATACAACACCATGTGCCTTAGCTGCACAGATCTCTTCCAACCATTGAAGAGAAAAAAATGATGCCACCGCTGCAGTCGCTTGGTTGTCGCAGTGAATCAGTACCGCCGAATATGCGCACCAACCACTGGAAGATCATACATGAGCTTCCGAAGCCATCCTGCTTCCTCTGCTGCAGCTGCCAGTGCATAGAACTCAGATTTTTTTGAAGAATGAGAGAGCATTATCTGCTTCTTCGTCTTCCACGATATAGCAGTTCCACCCTTTGAGAAGACATATCCTCTTGTGGACCTTTAGCTCTCTTCTTCTGAACACCAGTTTGCATTACTGAAGCCTTCAACTACGGTCGGATTACCGCTGTAGTGCAATGTATACTTCTTAGTCCTCTTGAGATATCTCATTTCTCTCCTCACAGCTTTCCAGTGTTCAGCACATGGATTGCTTGTGAATCGACTCAGCATCCCGACGGTGAAAGCCATGTCAGGCCTTGTGCCAGTTGTTGCATACATCAAACTTCCAATGACGCTTGAATACTCCAGCTGCATGATACTTCTCCTATAATTTGGCTTCAACTTCTTGTCACACCTGTACCAAGTATCGATCCATGGTAGATCCTGATATCCATAGCGTGTGAGCATCTTCTCAATATAATGAGACTGTGACAACGCTACTCTAGTGCCCGTCCGGATGACGTTGATCCCCAGGATCACATCAGCTTCCCCCAAGTCCTTCATACTGAACTTGGATGATAGAAACTTCTTTGTCTCAGTGACACGTGCTCGATCCGTGCCTAGAATCAGCTGTCGTCCACGTATAGACAAACGGTGATTCCTCTTCCGTCAGCGAACTTTGTGTAAACAACTTGTTCGTCTCACTGACCCTGTAGCCGTTTGATCTTATAACTTTATCAAACTTCTCATGCCACATCTCGGGAGCTTGCTTCAGACCGTATAACGATTTCACCAACTTGCAGACTTTGTCTTCAAGGCCCTTGACGATGAATCCTTCTGGTTGTTACATGTAAATCTTTTCGATCAATTCACCATTCAGGAATGTTATTTGCATATCCATCTGATATATAACTAGCTTATGGATTGCACTTATAGTAATCAACATCCTGATGGTCGTCATCTGCGCTACTTGAGCATATGTGTCGAAGTAGTCAATCCCCTGCTTCTGAGAAAATTCTTTGGCCACCAGCCTTGCCTTGAACTTGTCAACAGTTCCATCGTTCTTCATCTTCTTCTTGAAGATCCGATTGGTTTAGCTCATTCAGGCAGATCGACCAACACCTAAGTGTTGTTGGAAGTTATTGAGTTATACTCATTATTTATAGCCTCCTTCCAGAAGACATCGTCTCTGGTCTTCATCGCCTCATCATAGGAAAGCGGGTCTGTTTTCATATGATAGGTGACGAAATCATCTTCGAAATCCTTCTGTCTCCTCACTCGCTTAGATATCGATTGCGAGCTCTCTGGTTCGAACGTTGTCTCTGGAATGACTTCTTCTTGGACTACATCTTCATTGGAAGCGTTAGCCTCTGGTGCACTCACACTATTCTCCGGAATGTCCGCAAAAACAATGTTCTTGTGCCTTTCAAATTTATCTTCAAAAAATTATGCGTTGCGAGATTTCGATGATATAATTTGACTCAATATCAAGGAACCTCCGAGCATTTCTCTTCTCAGCATATCCCAGGAAGATTGTCTTCGTAGTTCTCGTTCCTAGCTTCTGAATCTTCAAGTCTGGAAGCTTCACATACGTCTTTTGTTTTAAGCAGATAGACAAGCGCGCACTTTTGCCTTGAACTTGTCAACAGTTCCATCGGCCTTCATCTTCTTCTTGAAGATCCGATTGGTTTAGCTCCTCCAGACAGATCGACCAACACCTAAGTGTTGTTGGAAGTTAGTGAGTCATACTCATTATTTATAGCCTCCCTCCAGAAGACAGCGTCTCTGGTCTTCATCGCCTTATCATAGGAAAGCGGGTCTGTTTTCACATGATAGGTGACGAAATCATCTCCGAAGTCCTTCTGTTTCCTCACTCGCTTAGATATCGATTGCGAGCTCTTTGGTTCGAACGTTGTCTCTGGAATGACAACTTCTTCTTGGACTACATCTTCATTGGAAGCGTTAGCCTCCTGTGTACTCACACTATTCTCCGGAATGTCCGCGAAAACAATGTTCTTGTTCCTTCAAATTTATCTTCAAAGAATTATGCGTTGCGAGATTTCGATGATATAATTTGACTCAATATCAAGGAACCTCCGAGCATTACTCTTCTCAGCATATCCCAGGAAGATTGTCTTCGTAGTCCTCGTTCCTAGCTTTTGAATCTTCAAGTCTGGAAGCTTCACATACGCCAGACACTCCCACACTCGAATGACATTCAAGTTGGGTCTGATTTTGAACTAGGGTTCATGAGGAGTGACATCGGATGTTGCATACACTACACTCTGTTCAGGATGAACGTAGCCGTTAGCACAGTTTTTCCCTAGAAGCAGTTTGGAAGACCCCCAGTTAACAGTATTGACTTCATCATCTCTGTTAACGTTCTGTTCTTCTGTTCAGCTACTCCATTTGATTGAGGAGAATTCGGAGTAGTCTCATTGACAATTCTATGTTCTTTGCAGAACGATGCGAATTCAATGGACCTAAACTCTCCGCCTCGATCACTTCTGAATCTCTTGAGTTGTTGCCCTGTTCGACGTTCAGCCTCAGCCCTGAACTCCTTGAACTTCTCGAATGCTTCGTCTTTTGTTTTAAGCAGATAGACGAGCGCGCACTTTGAGTATTCGTCGATGAAGGTAATGAAATACTTGATCATGGTATTTGTGGAGAACTGTTTGAGGTCACAGATATCTGATTGTACCAACTCCAGAAAATCTGTACTTCGATTTACCTGTTTGAATTGTTTTCTTGTAATCTTTGTCTACGCACAGACTTCACACTTCTCTACCTCCTTACCCCCATATTTGGAGATAAGCCATAGACTAGACATCTTGCGGTACATAGTACATGTTCTAGTCTTAGTGTCCCACAACTCTTGTAATGAGACTCTACTCACAAGCAAAAGCTCGAATATCCATCTGATACCGAAGCCTTGTTTCAAAGTATGTCTCTTGCTAAGATATCACCATCTCACAACCATGGATGTTCAACCTCAAGTCTGCAACAGACTTCCTGAGACCAGTTCTTTGGTAATCACACTTCATAAGATCAGTTCCTTGGTAATCACTGGTACTTTGCTACACGTACTTCTTTGACTGTAACTTCTCGAAGTCCAGGACCATTGTCTCCATCCGCAAATCCTCTGTTTGATCCTTGTTCGCTATCGAGATCTTCGGCCTTCTTCAGCGATAGGCTTGACCTCGGTGAACTGCTCTTCCTAGAGCTCCTGTGGCTAGATGCACTAGTGTTCATTCACCAGTTAGCAATCACACCAGATGACTTAACCTACGCAATCATAGCAACCAAGTTAAGTAATCAAAGTAACCAAGTTAAGCTTTTACCATGCTATTTTGGTTTGAAATTGGATCTGCAATCCTTATTCTCATAGTCCTTCATGCTTAAAGAGACATGCGCCAATGTGCTCATAGCCCTATGCGCATAACCTGGTCGCGCATAGACCTTGCTTAGAGCTAGCCACATAGACGCTTCCATGCGCCAAGTTCTGCTATGCACCGAAAGAATGCCATGCGCAGTGACTACATTGCACCGAGTCCGGCATGCGTAGTGAGTGCCCTACGCCGAGACTGCTTATGTGCCGAGTTCTTCTATGTTCTAATTGTTGCCATGCGTAGATGCATAGTGCCAGTCTCTCTTCGGCAACCGCAGTAGACTTCTTTATGCAGCTACTAGCTTCAGACATCTCCATATGCCAACTTGCATCATATGTCGACTTCCTTTCTTTTGAAATGTGCGTCTCCAGCGACGCCAGATCAAGATCACTTCCATCCGCAGGAATGGTAGATCATGGATCTTTCTACCCACGTCCAACATTTGACTGAGGACTCCTTCATCCAAATGATTGAAGTGTAGCCCGTCAATCTTCTCATGTTTGTAAAAACTTGTGTCGAGAAAACTTGCACGGTTGTTCTCCATCTTACTCGGATCTTGTTTTGAGATTGTTATTGCCTGAGACAGATCTTCTGATGGATTAAACAGATGCCAGAAACAAAACTCTGAACGAGCTTGTTAGGAAGTTAGCAACAAAACTTTGAAAGAGCTTGTTAGGCCGGTAGCAACAATACTCTTAAAGAGCTTGTTACGATGGAACAAGATCTTCCTGAACGGAGATCTAAACTCAAGACGAGTGCCAACTCCAGAAACCAACTAGCAGAAACAAGCGTTGTTCTTCCTTGCAAATGCAGTTGCAATTGAGATAGAACAAGAAAGAAGAAAAAGGAGAAGAAGACAGAATAAAATTATCCTTGCTGGGGCGGTGAAGACCATCGTTGCTCAAAGCAAGATTCGTCTTCTATCGATGATCTGCTCCCAGGAGCCATCAAGTTCACAAGAGAACTTCTGGAACGCTCGTAGTCACCTCTTTGTGTGACTCGAACGGACTCCTTTGGACTCCTCTTTCTAATTTTGGTGTCTCAAAAAGAGGCTAGTGAGCTCGTTAAATAGGGAAGGATGAAAGCTCATCCTCCTCTTCTTTCCGATGTGGGACTAAAAAACCAATACACAAAATTTATATCCCACAATCGCAGCCCAATGCATAGTCCGCTCAGCGTCCGTTCACTACCCGCTCAACGCCCGTTCATGCAACCCGAGCGCACAAGCGTCTTACGACAATGCTGACATGCTAAGTGCGCCAAAAAAGCGCGTTTGTGCCCTTGAGCCCGAGCCCGAGTCGCTAAGTTTGGGGCTTAGCACCTATGGAATAATATCCAAGAGCATGACATAAAGCTTAAAAGCTTTCATTGAGGAGTTAATCCTTTTTCTTTCTAATAAAACACTCCCACATGGCACCCATGTGCCCCACCACACCCCTGTGCACACCTCAACACATACAAAGTATTATATTGAGATACCCACTTGGTGGTGTAGCCAATGTGGGACTATCTTTACTAGTCTAAAGGCAAAAACACCAATACATTGTCCCTAATGTTGTTTTCCTCAACTCATCTGCCTTTGATTGCCAATGTAATTCTTGATGATAATGTGTATAATTCAGGATCTCTATGAACATATGGATGAAAAATTACAACTTTTGGATTCCAAATGATATTCCATTATTTGATACATCTTTTATCGTCTTGACTGCTATTTATTATTTAATATAGATTTATTAGATTTTTAACTAAAAAAAAAAACAAGTTTATACCATGCTCCCCCTTTCATATATCTTTAAATCAAGTTGACTAGAGTGCCTCCATGCCCAAAAATAACTTTAACCTCCCATTAACTTGAGTGGAGTTTCGTAGCTTGAAACTCCAGTTTCAAAGCTCAGAACTCCAAATTAAGCTTAATATTACAAAGTTTGTTCCCAAACTAGGCCATAACCTTTTTATTATGCTATGCTGCTATGGATTTCTTCATGATACAAACAAAATATTGGTAGATGAATAATTTGAGCTATGATTCTTGTATGCCTATTCCTAGTATCCTTGGGGGGAGCTTGATTTGGTTTTTCTGTGGCATGAGTTACTGGCCCTTACCAAACTTGTCGTTTGTGCACTCATCGTGGTTGTTTGAACCACTGACTATTACATGATCTAGTTTGGCAAACCTACTTGGTACTTAAGAACAAGACTTAGTACAGATTATTGGTGGGTAAGCTGATTTATTGTTCCTGAGATATGTGAAAGGTCTTTCCTACTTAAGCCTTGAGCATCCCGATATTGAGACTTGTTCCGATTCTAATTATTCGGGATCGAAGACCGATATACTGTTGTCATAGGCGACGCCTAGGCGGCCTAGGCGTGCAGGTTGGAGGGGGCTCACCTCGACGTGGAAAAAAATTCACTGGGTGAGGCGATGCTTCGCCTAGGCGTCCGCCTAGGGTCGACCAGAGAAAAATATAGGCAGATTCTGGGCGGGCCAGTAAAAAATTTCACTTTGTGTTGCTTCATGAATGCTTATTGGAACAAATTAGTTATTAACTTATTATTACTACTAGTGTTACTTTTATACTTGTTAGTTATTGCTTAGTTATACTACATATTTATTGTAATATTCATAATTGTAGTTTTTTTGCAAAACAACAACCGAATTCTAGGCGGCCTCCTAGGCGCCGCCTAGGCGAGGCAGGTGGGCTGTCGCCTTGCCTCGCCTTGCGCTCAGTACAATATAGCGATATACACACCGCATCTGTCTACTGCAATTATGATGGAGGAAATCTCTTCAAAATGAAGGAGGAGGAAACATATAATGGACGAGAAAGAAACTCATTTGGTAGCCAGATTGAATGCATAGGAAAAAACCCGGAGCCATGGCCTATACTGTTTATGAAATGACGTGGCGATGGACATTAATGTCTGACCTTGGCTCCCATTATATTAACCCGATGCCTAGCAGCCCATGCACTAAGCCACTATTTTCATTACTAGCAATCGTTCTTTCACGGGAGAACCGAACAGGCGAACACATTTGTTCGAGATGTAGTCATGTGCAAGCAGATTTCAAATCCATTCTTTCGATAACTAGTCAAGGCTTAGGATACCGCCAGCTTCTTTCATGTTCTTTACTTTCTGTACTAAGTTGCATGCATGACATACATGATACATCTCGAGGGAGAGTGTTGAATTAGTTAAGAGTTATCATCATTGTATCTCTGTTTCTAGTATCCTTGTATACTACTTTAGTCCTACATTTTCTAGGAACTAAAGTGAGAGGGCAACCATCCTCACAAGGCTTTTTGATTGTGTTATGATCTCTCTAGTTTCTTCACATTGGAAGGAAATACGTCAGTCATATACATTAACAACAAGGCCGGTTCTAAATAATTGAAGGCCCTGTGCGAATCTCAAAATGTGGCCCTAAATTTATCTATTCGTATTTTTTAAATGTATTATTCTATGTCTTTATCAATATCTTCGGAGATGTTCTTGATTGTATATTATAACTGAATCTATTATATATAGTTACTAAACAAAATAACCAAAGGTCAAATTATCTATATTCAAGCACATTACATGTTTTAGATAGAAGACGTACTGACTGTTAAATTGTCAAAATCTTGCCTCAAAATTTTCTTTTACCAATCTGTTGATGAGAATATATAATAAAATGAATAATGATCAATACCCAAATGAGAAGTAATCGGTAATCACGCAATAAATAAAAGTAAAAAGTATAGAACACAAAAATTTACCAGACAATTTTTTTTAATGGAACTTCAATAATAAATTGAAACTATTACCATACTACCAAAAAACAAAAAAAGATAAAAGCTAGTGCATTACTACTTTATGAACATTGATCTTCTTGCATTTTTAGAAACAAAATCATCAATTAAACTTTAATGATTGATTTTTTTCTCTCTCCAAAAACTCATTTCAATTGAAATCAAAGCCAAACCATTTAATCTTTCTTGCGACATGGTTGATCGCAAGTAAGATTTCAATATTTTTTAATTTGAAAATTTCTTTCAGCTGATGCAACTGTAACTGAAATGGTTGATCAAACTACGTATACAAAGTATCGAATTCTAAAGGATTCTTGAGTTGATTCTTCATGGACCAGTTCATAAGACTCAGTAGTAATCTCATCAAAAAATATTTTTTCTACGAATTATTCTCTTTTTGTTCTTTGGAAACACCGGATCAATATCCAATTCAGCAGCAATTTCTTTAGCACAACCCAAAGCCTGCTCAAACCCAACTTCTCGGTACTCTTGAAAAAAAAAGCAATGCCTTCACACTATTTCTTAAATAAAGACTATGCCCGCACATCAAAATTCCTAAATTATATAAGTAAATTTTTTTTGATCATTATTGTAGAAAATAAAACTCACATCATATCGTTATTATAGAAAGTAAATTCATCTAACAATTAAGGGATCTTTAGAAACAAAATAGAAATTGAACCTCTTAGAAATGATAGACAACACACCGGTCAGAGCAAGAACTTTGAGAAACCCTAGAATTTTTGTATGATTATAAATATGAGTCTTAGAGTTGGTAGAGTCGGTAGGGAATATGGATTGAAGAATTAGAGGTCTTGTGCGGATCGTAGAGTCTAAGGATTGAGGAAGAAATGTGATGACTTATACAAAATTACAAACATGATCCTAATATATATATATATATATATATATATATATATATTTTTGAGGCCCCCAAAAATTGGAGGTCCCGTGAGCCGCACTTTTGGCACGGCTCCAGGGGGGCTGGCCCTGATTACCAACCTTAAGAAACTATCCACTTCATCCCTCATGTTCCTTAATCAATGTAGAGGAATTGTCATCATCTATCTTTCCACTTCTTATATAAGTGTTAACAAAAAGTACATTTCAGATAGGGCGGCATAATGTAGTGAAATGGATATCCCTGGAGCTTATTAAGTATCAAAATCAACAAACTCCTGTAATGCAGAATCCAATATTTTTCTTCCAACGTTAAGTTTACTATTCTCACCTAAATTAATTTTGTGAGGGGAGTTGTAAACTTTTTGGTTCATTGGAGAATCAACTGCAAGTACACTATCCTGTTATCCACCTCCATCTAACTCTCTTCCTCTTCTTTTTCCAAATTAACCAAAATGATTGACAACACATGTTTGGTTCCAAAGTTGTAATCTAGGAAGCACAAAAACTGGTGTTGTAATGTTGTTTCCCTGTCATCATGTTGAACACGCGTACTTCAAATACAATAGGACACGCCAAAATTATTGCTTTATCTGTGTCATCGTGTCCGAATCTTATCATTTTGTATTCATGTACATGCATCATATGTCATAATAAGTTCCGACTCTTTAAACTGTTGTAGAGTGTTCCATCTATCTGACATGTCTTTCACAAAATATTATTCATTTTCCAAATTAATGTTTTTCCAAATTATTTTAGCTCTAATTGGTAGGCATCTCATTGTTTAAGAATATCACATTGTTGCTAAATTGAATTCCACTTATGAAATCTCAACTTACACAATGTATGTCAATATCAACTCAAAGTTGTTGTCAAGGAACTGTTATGCCTTTCATTAATACTACATTGATTTCCACCGTTTTATTCATCAGCCCGGAACTAAGATGTAAGACATGCACATATACACAGACACACAAAAAGAAAAAGGAAAAAAAAAAATCCACCATATTTGCATTGGTGCAGCAATTTTATGCACTCAGATGTATAACTCGATCTGGATTTTAAACATCTCTTTGGATAGGCTGGTTTTTTTATGCAAATACCAATCTTGACTTGACAATATCATATGTTAGTTTGACGGACTGATTAATATCTGGTAAATTATAATCAAAGTATTTCACAGGAAAGCTTAATGTAACTAACCGACTTGTTTTAAAAAAATCTTGTAATAGAGTTTGCATTTGAGTGTTCTCCTTAATTTTTAGGTGCAATATCTCTAAATTAAAAATATATATATTGGCACAAAATTTCACTCATTAACTTTTCATACAGTATTCTACTCTTCTTTTTCATTGTATTCATGGTAGTTTTATTCTTTTTTGGTAATGTGTGTTTTAACCAATTTTAAAATTGAAAGTAGTTCCTCTTTATAATTTTGTAGGCAAGGCAGGTCCACCCAGATAAAAATCCAAATGATCCTCTTGCAGCACAAAATTTTCAGGCAAGTTTCACATTTTCATTTCCTGGGGATGTATATATATATATTTTGATATATTAAGATAGGTAAACCTTGGCAATTGAACATTATCCTCGTAACGATGGTTGTCTAGGGAGCATGACTGATTAGCTGAGAAAGCTTGCTACGTAGTGTTGACTATTGTCTATGACTAAAATATTTCTTTGTATATAATCTTCAGTCATACCTATTGATGGTAAAAGTGGATGGGAAGCTTTGTTTTTGCTAGTGTTGTGACCTATGCTGTCTTTCTGGTCTTCTACTTATTACTTGCGTTAAAAGTTAGATCTTTATTACGTCTTGATGATATAATGGAGTTTCTTTTTGGTCCATTAACTATTTCTTTGTTTGGTCACTCTTATGTGGTATGCTTGAACTCTATGTGCTGGCAAAATGTGCATGTATTACCTCAGTGATTTATAAGGGATATAGGATGCTATGCCAAAAGATCTCAAGGTTAGGGTTTTCACTAACTAGACCTATAGATAATTTTGATTAATTCCTTGTAACTCCATGAATTGGTACCCCTGTTGGTTACTCTTATGCACCTGAGTGCTAGTTTCTTCAGGACGATATGCTAAATCTTGTAAGTTTAGTACTTCTTTTTGAATGTTGTAGTAGGATATTTGTATTTTTCTTTTCCTAGATAGTTCTAATGATGTCACTAGCTATTATCTAGTTGTCTATTTTGCCTTTAGCACCTTGTATTTCCTGTATGTGCTTGGCCTAAGAGTTCTAATGAAATGGTAGAAGTGTGGTGGTCGAGCTAAGAGAGACCGCTTATCCAATTCTTCCAAATGTTACCTATTATTTCTACATGGCATCACATTAGGGGTGGTGATCCTAATCCTTATTCTCCACTCTCTATCTATCCTAGCCTTCCATCTCGTTATAACCCTAAAAAAAAGTCCCTAGCCTCTATCATCTCCCAAAGCCTAGCCTCCATCAACTTCTCTGACTCTTTATCCTCTTCCTCCTATAACCCTAACACATCTACAATACTCACCAAACCCCAAATCATCCGTTATCAGTACCACCTCCACTATTCCCAATACAAAATCCACTTGTTATATCAGAACCTCCACCCCAAAAAAATACCTCCACCTCCATATTCTCCTATCAAATCTTGTCTTTCATCACCTCCACCGGACATTCGATATGGATCCCCACTCGTAAATGCCGATCTCTAGACATCCCGTTATCCCCTCATTCTCTGACATCGTGGACAACATGTCACTTCTCCTCCCTCTAATGTTCAAGTCGTCTCCTTCAACTAGCTCATTCTCTATCAAGTGCTCCGATAGATTCAGTCCCATCAAGGGCTCCTCTCCGTTCAGTCCCCTCCTCCAAATCCATACCCTTTGTCAAGTCCCGGTTTCGCAGAATTGAAAGTCGCCATTGGACGTGATGCTGTACAAGCCTAAATTACAATTGTACAAGGCAAGCACCAAAACGGCCGATAGAACATCTAAGATACAAAATCATCGTAGCAGAAATACTAGGGGGTGCAACTTGGGCGGGTTGGGTCGGGGCTTGAACTCAACCCGAGCCCAACTCGATGAATCATAAGTCTAGCCCGAACCCAAGTCCGACCCGACCTCGGGTTCAACATATGTAGTCCAAGACCAAGTCCGGAGGCTCGGGTTGGATCGGGTCCATCAAATTTATCGGACTCTAATATGATATTTGAAATAATTTAAAAAAAGAGTAATATTAAACAAATAATCAAATAGTAATCAAGTCTCAATCATTACAAAACACAAACTGAAATGAGATTTATGATAAGGAGTTGAAGAGCTTGGGTAGAGAAGTTTACGGTTTACAATTTCTTTTAAGAAGTACGAAATAATAATAATAATAATAATAATAATAATAATAATAATAATAATAATAATATATATATGTCGGGTTAAAAAAAATAAAAATAAAAATATATATGTATGTATGTCGGGTTTCGGGTTCTTTGGGTAACCCGACACATGAATCCGAGCCAAACCCGATTTTTGATTGGGTTTAAATATTTTAACCCGAGCTCGAACTCGAGTATCTTCAATCCTAACCCAACCCAATACTTACCATCCTTTCCTATAAATACAACAATATTATTATAATGAATTAAAAATAATATGTCATAAGGGTGTTCCTTCAGAAGACAATCGTTAACCTTCATAAAATATAAGTGTGTCGTGCACTCATTACTGTAATCATCTCCGATAGGTCTGTAAGCAGATTGACATTAGCATGTAACCTAACTATATGAAGCTCATTGGCGACACGCCATCTTTGACCGTAACTGGTTAGACGGCGATCCTTTTAGCGCTGGTAGCGAGTCCCATTGAAAGTTTCCGAATTACCTGTGTGCTAGTACGTCAGCAACCTTGGGTCCTCCTAGGCCAATACGATCCCGGTTTTCCTTCGATTCGTTCGATGAGCCTATAAACCTTGTGCACAAGTTGTCAATGACCATGCAAATGCGTGAACAGTTAACTATAAAAGCATATGCATGGTATAAACTGAAATAATTATACTACACAATATATCTTTCCATTACTGTACTCACGTCGTTCCTAATCTAGGAATACTACCTTAGCGACCAAATGATCCCAAACTTTTCCATATTTTCTTATCTCAGGAGCAATATATATATATATATATATATATATATATATATATATATATATATATAGTCTTCTTGTCTAAAGTAATAGTACAACATTCCATATGATACTCTAACTACAATGTTATATTCCATATGATAAGATACTACAACAGTACGAAAATCTACTTCTATAGCAGCAAGTTTAGAAAGTCTGTGATATGATAAAAGCAGTTCTACTTTACACAAGTCTATCTTAATAGTATAGAGTATGTCTAAAGCAGTAGTATGAAAGTCTATCTATTACATTAAGTTAATATTCTATGTTCTATACAACATGTTATAGAGATGAAGTTACTCTCTTATGGTTGTTTTCTTTTATTAGCATGCAACAGAACTTATAGTATAAACCTAACATGCAACATCCATTTCATTTAGTGTGAAAATAAATGAGAGAAGGATCAAGACCACTCACCCGAAGGAACATATAACTGTCTCGACCTAGCAGATCTCTGAATAATTCTCTAAATGAACCCAAGTCCAAACTGCCATTCGAGCCAACAAACCATCTCAAAGCACCAAGCGGAGCGGGACGGGACGGGGCAGGCATTACACCTTTGACTCACCTGCTCTGCATATCCCAATCGTTGACCAATCTCCATATCACAATCAATACTGGCATTGGCAAGCTCTCTATTCCGACGTGCCACCACTAGTTCATCTCGCAGCCCTAACTTTGGATCTGCATAATCAATCCTCTCTTAATGCCCTTATCCTTTCGACCATGGCGCCACCAGCTCCTGACCATGAGTTCATTCCTCATTTTCCCAGCAGATCCGATCATCCCCTACCTACTGCACAAATGGTGACTTATTGAGGTGCTCATCTCTGGTCATCCCGATGACAATAAAGTCAAATAATATATGCAGATGTGAAATTCTCACTTTATTGATAGTTAGCGTAATACACATATGGGTCTAAATTTTCCTAGATGATAGAAACTAGGCATGTCAATGGTAACTAATAACCTGACCCGAATTTGGATGATAAACTCGGATTTGGATGCAAAAATTCAAATCCGAATGTATTTCGGGCCAGGTTTGTGTACAACATGTAAAATCCAAACAAATTCGGATATTGTTCGGATGTTCATAAATATATGTATTTTCCTTTTATATATGGTCACAATTGACTACATTCGAGCACTACATCCATATAGGGCCACCGCCTCACTGCCACCGACAACACTCCGATCACCAACATTCTGCCCCTTTCGTCAATGTCTTCGACATCATCCTCTATGTCATGACTAAACATGAGCTTCCCTGCCCACCAGGTATTCGATAAGGTATTTGATAACTGGCCTCACAACCCCGACAACCCGGTCTTGTCCTCCTTGCCGCTCCTACTGCACCATAGCACCATTCCTTAAATGCCGGCGTCATGGCTGCAACTAACAGCATTATGTATAATTTTCTTTTCTAGATAGTTCTAGTGATATTACTAGTTATGTCACATAGGCTAGCTGTAATCTAGTTGTATATTTGTCTTTAGCACTTTGTATTTCCTATATACACTTGTCCTAGGAGCCCTTCCCAATGTAGCCCATTATTTCTACAAATGCAATAGTTATATAGACATCTTGATTCAGAGGCTATTTCTTGTAAAGATCCTTTTCTAGGGGTTTGTAGGGGTCTATGATAATTTAGCCCAGTTGGAATATTTCTACATGAATAGCATTCGTTCCTGTGATTCCCTGGTGTACTTTTGCCTTAGTTCTACTCTGGTATATCATAGAGCAGCATTTGATCAGGTCAGCTGTATATTATATGCATTTTGTGTGATCAATCATATAGTACTCTTAGAAGATGGCCACATCAGGCAAACTTTTCTTTGATTGTAGAGTTCCCAGTGGAGAACACTCTGAACTAAGTAGGACATAAAGCTTCTTGTGTTGTTTCGGCTCTCAGGCCAAATGAATGACTTCATATTAACTTTGGCGCCTCTGGTTCTCATAGAGAAAATTAGTGGTCTACCTGCACCAACATTTCATCTTCATGGATATGGGTGCAACTCGGGCGGGTTGAGTCGGACTTGAGCTAAACCCGATGAATCATAAGCCTATCCCGAGTCTTAAGTCCGACCCGACCTCGGGTTCAACATATGTAGCCCAAGATCAAGTCCGGAGGATCGGGTTGGGCTCGGGTTGGGTTGGATCCATCGGGCTCTAATATGATATTTGAAATAATTTTAAACACGATTAATATTAAACGCATAATCGAATAGCAATCAAGTCTCAATCATTACAAAATACAATTTGAAATGAGATCTAGGTTAAGGAATTGAAGAGTTTAGATTGAGAAATTTAGAGTTTAAACTTATTATTATTATTATTATATATATATATATATATATATATATATATATATATATATATATATATATATATCGGATTTCGGGTAATCCGACATATGAATCTGAGTCCAGCCGGATTTTTGATCGGGTCCAAATATTTTAACCCGAACCTGAGTCCGAACCCGAGTATCTTCAACCCTAACCCAACCCATTAACGGGTGTATCCGATCGGACTCGGGTTTAGCCCGTCCGAGTTGCACTCCTATTCATGGAGTTTCTGTAAAAGAATTGTTGATACCCAGGTCCCTTTCCATTTAGAGTCATCCATTTTATGTTAAGAAATAATCTAGGGAGTATATCGTTTATGGGAGAGAGTTATTGTACACAGCATATTGGAAAAGCTAATAATGGATTCATCATATCTTTTGCATTCTGCGGCACCTACAACTCCCGCTGTCTCGAGTATCTTTTCTTCATTTCAAAACTAGGGCTAGACTGAGGCCATAATGGAGGAAATTAAGTACCGGGTTCCTGGTTTTTAAATTGGCGAGGGTACAGGTCTATTAAACATTGGCCTGGCATCTTGATTATCTCTACTTCATCTCGGAACTAGGGTCAGGCCGAGGCCACTATGAGGAATTTAAAGTATCAGGTTCCTGATTTCTTAGTTGGGGAATGGAGCAGGTATATTAAACTAAAAAATGATGAACTTTTATTTGGTTATATTTGGAACCTTGAGTTGCATATCCAATTCCTTTCGTAAGTTTTACCTTTTAAGGATTTGGTAATGTCTGCACTTAGGTTCCTTAAACTACATAAGCTAAAATTAATCTATATGCATAAGCTAAATTTAATTTAATATCTTTGGTAACTGTATATATACTATTTTTTAGGCAACAATATCTCCAAGAATCCCTTAATTTATGTAGATATCACGTAAACTGTGTAGATTGAAAACGACAAAAGGAATAATCATGAAAATTTCCTCCAAACCGTACATACTACAGAGGACAGTTCTATGACTTTCTTGTCCTTAGCTCTTAAACTGTGAAGCACAAAAACTCCTAATATTGGTGTTGTGTTTGTATCCCATTATGTCAGACACGTATCAAACACGACATGAACACTCCAAAATACCCTAGGACATGCTAGAATAACTGTTGTGTCTGTGTCGTCGTGTTTGTACCGTGCAAAGTTAAGTTATAGTATCGGTATCTAAATCGATTTTGAACCCTTCTTATGAGTATCACTATCGTCGCTTTCATATCAGAGTTTTAGAGTTCTTGGTTTGTTTTGGAAAGAGAACATAATAATGATTTATTTCAAAAACTTGAAAAATATTTGGTACATTTAGGAAGAGTCTTATGTCACTACAACAAATATGATTATCTATGAAAATTTATCCTCGTAATGATTGTTATCTAGGGAGCATGACTGATAGCTGAGAAAGCTTGCTAAGTAATGTTGACTATTGTTTATGACTTAAATATTTCTTTTTATATAATCTTCAGTTATACCTAAGTTGATATTAAAAGTGGATGAGAAGCTTTGTTTTTGTAGCGTTGCGACATATGCTCTCTTTCTAGGGGTCTATGATAATTTAGCCCCGTCGGAATATTTCTACATGGAATACCAGTAGTTCCTGTGATTCCTTGGTGTAAAGGTGCCTTAGTTCTACTCTGGTATATCATAAAGCAGCATTTGATCAGGTCAGCTGTATATTATATGCATTTTGTGTAACCAATCATACAGTACCCTTAGAAGATAGCCACATCAGGTGAACTATTTTTTGACTGTAGGGTTCCCAGTTGAAAACATTCTGAAGTAGGACATAAAGCTTCTCGTGTTTTGTTTCGGCTCAGGCCAAATGAATGACTGCACATGAACTTTAATGTCCTTGGTCCTCATAGAGAAAACTACAGGTCTACCTGCACCAACATTTCATCTTCATGGAGTTTTTGTAAAAGAACTGTTGATACCCAGGTCCCGTTGCATGTGGAGTCATCCATTTGATGTTAAGAAATGATTCGCGGAGTCAGTTGTTTATGGGAATTGATCCGCCAATGTACAAAACTTATTGGAAAAGCTCATCATCGATTCATCATATCTTTTGCATTATGCAGCACCTACAACTCCTCCTATCTTGACTATCTTTACTTCATTTCAAAACTAGGGCAAGGCTGAGGCCAGAATGAAGGAATTTAAGTATCAGGTTCCTGGTTTCTTAAATTGGCGACAGATCTATTAAACTCGGTTCTGGCATATCAGAGTATCTCTACTTCATCTCGGAACTAGGGTTAGGCCGAGGCCACTATGAGGAATTTAAAGTTTTAGGTTCCTGATTTCTTAAATGGGAGATGGTGCAGGTCTATTAAACTATAAAATAATGTTCTTTCTTTGGTTATGTTTGGAACTTTGAGTTGCATTTCCAATGGTTTTTGAATAAGTTTTACCTTAAGGATTTGGTAACATCTGCACTTATGTTCCTTGCACTTCATATGCTCATAATGTATTAATCTATTTGAACTTGTATCCCTAATATCTTTGGTAACTGAATACATACTATTTTAGGCAACATGTCTCCAAGAATTCCTTGATTTATATAGATGTCACTTAAACTGTGTAATTTGAAATTGAGAAAGGAATAATCATGAATTCCTCCAAACTATAAAGAATACAAAGGACACTTTTATGACTTTCTTGTCCTTGGCTCTTAAACTATGAAGCACAAAAACTCCTAAAATTGGTGGTGTGTTTGTATCCCTGTCTTTGACACTTATCAAACAGGACATGAACAATCCAAAATACACTAGGACACACTAGAATAAATGTTGTCAATGTCACTGTGTTTGTACCATACAAAATTATACTCAGTATCTGAATTGATTTTGAACCCTTATGAGTACCAGTATCAGCTGTTTCATATTGGAGCTTTAGAGTTCTTGGTTTCGGAAAGACAACATAACAATGATTTATTTCAAAAACTTGAAAAATATTTGGTACATTTAGGAAGAATCTTATGTCACTACAACAAATATGATGATTAGATATGGAAGATTGTCGCCCAAAAATAAATTTTTGGTAGTCTTTCGTAGCCAAAAGAGGATTGCTAATTCTAAACTGCAACAAGTTATGAGTTCGTCACCAAATGAGAGCAATTTGCTTATGTGTTAACAATGTCTCTAAAATGATCTTAGTAGGGACTACAAATTTCATAGCATAAATAAATTCTTGTAGCAGAAAAGATCATTTCATTGCTAAAAAGAATTATTTCACCATGAATTTTTTATCATTTAATGACAATTTTCTGTTGTTTTTACATGTCAGTTAGTGATGATAAGTTTCGTAATATAAATGAATTCTTTTTTTAGCTAGATGGTTTCGTGTTTAAATTATTTATTTTTCCATTTTTTTGTCTTTTAATGAAAAATAGGTTTTTTGTTTTAACTTACCATTTAGTGACTATATATTTCGTATCGTAAATGAATATATTTTCATAGCAAAGGAGATTAATCTTTTGTGAAAAGATTTATTTATGAACTGATAAACTACTCTTTAATGACGAAAGAATTTGTTGGTGATATTTGTAATTTAGTGACAAAAAGTAACATTGAATTATGCCATCTATATTTTCGCACTAGAAGAGACCGTTTTGTTGCTAAATGATATTTTTCCATTCTTTTTTGACGAAATTTTTTGTTGATGATTCTTATCATTTAGTAAAGATTAGAATGAGGTTTTTTTTGTCGATCAAAATTTTAATTTGCCATGAAATTTTTATTCTTTAATGACGAAAAAAAGTTGTTGGTGATACTTACCATTTTGTGACAATAAATTTTGTAGCATAAACGATAGAAAAATCATGGATGAAAGAGGTCCTCCGTTGCCAAAGGGTCCATTTTGACTATATTATAATTATTATTATGTATTTGAAAGGCAAAATAATATCGTCACAAAAGTAGCATAACCATCATCAAGTGGAAAGTAACATAAGCATAATTTTGGAGACGAAAGTCAGAAAGTAATTACAAGAAAAATCTTCTTCATCAAAAATGGCATGGTTGAACAAATTACTTTCTCGTAAGTGATATATTGTAATAAAGCATATATTCTCTTACATAACCGGCCTCAGCTTTTAGGGCAGACTGTCTTTTTCCATCACTATAATGGGTTCTCTTGTAAAACTCAACCCTATCAATATCCACACCATGTTTCCCTTTTCAATCTCTGATATTTTTATTAGAATAAACTACAAGTAAAAGAAAATACTATAAATTATTAAAAACATCAAGAGAAATAACAAATGCTTACCATTTCAGCTTGAGCAGCTACAAATGCCTTGGATCCCTTGAAATGGTTTGTATTTCAACTTTGACCAATTATTCTTGTTTGTCTCGCATTGTTTCTGCAAACAAATAAATTTTCATGAAACTTTTTAAGGGAAGGTTGAGTTATATGTACCTTGTAGTCAGGATCCACAAACATATCACAAAGACAACTCCAGTTCTCAGGGGTCAATTCTGATATCTGTATCTTTCTTATTCTTGTAGTCCATTACTCAAGAAACTTGAGTTGTGAAACGAAACCCACTAGGGAGCCACCAAAGATATTACTGTGCTCACAAATTCAAGAGCATTATTTGCTGATAAACAAGGACACACAAAAATATGTATATATCAAGCATGATCTCCATGAACTCTGTAGGGTTGAAACGTAGACCCTGAGGCTGCTGCCACTGATACAGGGCATTCTTCAAGAGACAATACCCCTTGAGGGGAGGATGAAAGGACTGCAAAGACCCTACAAGAGAGTGATGAGGAAGGATGAACCCATGTGATAAGGAGAAGGCAGATAGAAGGGACATCTCTGTCGAAAAGGGATCCATCAGGATCTTGGTCATATACCATTTTTGATAGAGTACTGCAAAGTGAGAGGCGAATTACAATTGATAATAGGAAACCAGTCGATTAGGGTGGAATCTGGACCAGAAAATGGAGACAATGCCAAGATGCCTAGTGTTGTGAACAGAGTCCATAAAGAAGAAGACAATGCCTTGGAAGAGCATCCAATGCTTCCCCAGTATGTATCGGTATCGGCCAAGTTTTAGAACCTAGGTTGGGAATTGACTAGTAAGAGCTGGCACATCTGTAGACAGATGCCTGTCATGGATCTCTCACTTGGTATCAATTCTTAACTGGTTTCGAGTATCCTTTCTATTTTGGACAGTTATATGTGTTTCACTTATGCATTTGATTTTTTGGAAGATTTTTTCTGTTATATAAAGAACAGTTATTTTACCAGCTTTCAAATGAGTCCAATTGGAGTTAAACAGAGTCCAACTAAACCAAATTTAATTATAGTTTACTTCACAATGGTGTCTACTTTGTTTTAGGACTTGAAGATCAGGCATTGCACTATATGGCCAAGTTGACCATATGGATGTCTGCAGTCTAAGTTAGGAGACTCTTCTTTAAACTTTACAGGTGTTTTCTAATATGGTTATATACTATCGGTTCAAAGCAAGGTCCAAAGTATCGGTATCGGCGGTATCAGATGGGAGTATCAGATTTTTTGGTATCGACAGTATCGGAAATATTGAATAATTATTAACAAATTACTTAACATTTAGAAAAAAATAGTTTGCATATTTATGTATTATTTAAGTATTTTTTGTGTTGTTTTTTATTATAATTGAATGAAACAATAGTCACCCTTGCTGATTGATTTACCTTGCTAATTGAAAATATTATGACTTGTATATATAGAAAAAATTTACACTTATACAAAGTATTACATACAATAATAAATTATATATATATATATATATATATATATATATATATATATATATATATATAATACGTTACATACAATAATAAATAGTGTTACATACAAGTTATAATAAAAAAAAGTTAGTGTGTATATATATATATATATGAAAGTTATAATAAAAAAAATTACATACAAGTTATAATAAAAACTATATATAGTGTATAATAAATAGTGTATATATATATATATATATATATATATATATATATATATATAAAAACTAAAATAAGATATATATAAGTTAGATACACTATTTAATAAAGAGATGTATATACAATGTATATGCTAATTATAACACTAAAGTTGTGGTGTCATTGTGGCTAGAAGAGGAATAAGTTAAATACTTGTATGTTCAGGTCACAGGTTCCAATCTTCTGGCTAAATCCGGTTCACAATTTTTTTTTATAAGGCCACCTCCATCTTGTTCAGTCACAGTTTAGTAGTATATATTATATATATAATAATAAATATACCAACTAGAGTACATGACATGTCTACCGAGAGAGAGAGCGTGAGGCAAGAGAAAATGGTGACAATGACTCATGAAACTGTTTTTCAAAAATCCTGAAGGAACTCATGAGTTTTTAAATCCTAGATGCATCTCAGCCTTATTTTTTCTAAGGGTCAAAATTTGAGGGCCACGAGGAACCGTTGAAAATTTTATAACTGTCATGAGACTGGATGTGATGGATCAGGTACTCCTTTCCATTTTTTCAATGCATCCATTTTTCAAATCAGCCACCCCATTTCTCTCCACACTCCAACTCTTCTCTCCATTAAACACTCCACACAAACTAAACCCATACTCCAACCACCACCATCATCATACACTCCACTCCTTTCCCTGGAGACAGCCCTCCACCGTCGACTATGCCCGACATCCCCGAGCTCCACCAAAAGCCACTCCTCGTCTTCTCAGTCAACCCGTCCAACCACCCGTAGCCGCCCTCGCCATCGACCTCTGCTCGATCGACCCCGACCTCCTTCATTGTCCCACACAGCCGCACACCACCGTGCTCCCCGGCTCAACAACCACTGCAGGTAATTTTTCAAGTTGGCTGAGGCTCGATTCGTTTTTTTCTTTCGAATTATTCGATTTTTTTTTTGAAGAAAATTGTTCGTATCGGTCCGTATCGGATATGTATCGGCCGATACATACCGATAAAATAATTTTTACTTCTGGATCGTCCGATACTGATATTTTTTTGTAAGTATTGAATCGGACTCGGTCAAAACCGATTCGATACGGCCGATACGTATCGTCCGATACTTGAAACCTTGGAACTTCAAGGCTTCTTTCGACATGCTTTTTCTTTCTACTTCTTACAAAAGTTAATGGTGTAATATGGTTGTATACTCTTTGGTTCAAAGCTTCTAGCAACATGCTTCATCTTTCTACTTCTTACCCAATGTTGTTAAAGACGCACCTGAGGCACGAGGCTCTAACCTCAGCGCCACATTACATGTGGAGTGAGGCTCCCTTCATGAGATGTCATGCCTAATTGAGACGCACCTCACACATATAATGAATTTTACATTTCGTATTGTATGTTTTATTTTACTAACCAACTTATTTGTTTTAATTGAGGAGAGACCACCATTGGATTTGGCAGTTGTATGCCCTTTCGAAGAGAAAAATTGAAATGATTCACATATCGAAAGGAAAAAAACCCTTAATAGTCTTCCTGCTGTCTGTCCTGAAATCTGGAGCCTCTCATGGTTCCCTGATTCTGAATCAAATGTATTATTTTTCTTCTTATTACCTACCATTGGATTTTGTTTGCTAATTTTTTCTTTTCAGTTTTGTTGTGTTTTATACCTTGAACATGCAGTGCTTTTGTTTTTCACTTTTTCTCCATGCTTTGCCTTGCCATGTTTTGCTTTTTAATTTAATGTTGCTTTCAACCCCTTTATTGCTCACCTAGACCAGAACTATTTCCATTCCCTGTGTAACCCAACCTGTCCTCCTCTGGTTCTTCTTCTTTACTTTCCTCGTGTGAAGCCATACCTCTAGTTCTTCCTACAACACAAATTAAGTTAGTTGTTTTTTGTATTGATATGATATTTAATTAAGCTCTTGTGCGTCCACTTTCAATATCTATTACATATAGTAATATGTGATTTATAAATATTATTTTAAGTTTTTTGAATAAAAATGCATCTCGGCTTCATGAGGCTTGCGCCTCTGTCCTCCAGAGCCTTCGTTGTGGTGAGCCTTTAATAACTTTGTTTTTATCATGACGGAGAACTCGACTTCAGAGAGCATTTAGCTTCACAGTAATTGCCTTTTAAACCTGCCTAGCTTCTATACTAATATTATTACTCGTCCTGATATCAGGTTTTGGGTGAAGCTTACCAAGTTCTAAGTGATCCAACACAGCGCCAAGCGTATGATTCTTTTGGGAAATCGGGCATTTCACAGTAAGTTTAATGGTTTTTGCATGTGATTTGGGAAAAAAGGAATGAAACATCCGGAAATTGTAGTTATATGTCTGCTAATGCATATGCAATTGATATGCATATTTAACACTTAGCTTGTTTGTCACACATTACTTATTTTTGAGGCCAAAAGGGATATCTGAATACTGGCTCTTTTTTGTTGCAGAGAGGCTATTATTGATCCTGCCGCAATCTTTGCAATGCTATTTGGGAGTGAGCTTTTTGAAGAATACATTGGCCAACTTGCAATGGCATCAATGGCTTCACTTGATATATTTACTGAAGGGGAACAATTTGATGCCAAAAAGTTGCAAGAGAAAATGAGGGTAATCATTTAAGCTGATTCTTTGTTTGACAATTCATGAATTAGTTATTGTATTTCTTATGTCAAATTTTGTAGCCCCATTTTTTTATTTTCTAGAATGCAAGTGATATGGTTTTTCTTGATATATAATTGAATTTTTTAGGATTCATCTTGTGTTTATCAGTTCCTCTTAGGGCTGTCAATTGGTTGGGTTCGAATCAGATTTATGTAAAATCTGCCGACCCGATAAGTTTTCAGGTTCTAGATCTGTACTCGAAACCCAATCTGAATAATATTCATGTTTGGTTTAAGATCCGGACTCTATCTCGTTGTAAAAAATAAAACCATAAATAACTTTTACCATGGAGCTAGTAAGAAACGAACTTTGGATCTCTCCAATCAAACACACCAACCTTAACCAACTAGCCTTAGATTCACTTGTGACCATATATAAAAGGGAAATACATATATCTATGAACATTCGAACCATTGCTGATTTTTTTTTTTTTTTGATTTTACATGTTGTACCCAAACCTGATCCGAAATAATTTGAATTTGAATTTTTACATGCAAATCTGAGTTTTTTGACCAAATTCGGGTCAAGTTATCGGTTACCATTGAATACCTAGTTTCTACCATCTAGGAAAATTTAGACCCATATATGTATTATTCTAATTATCAATGAAGTGAGAATTTCACATTTGCATACATTATTATTTGTCATAGTTTGCAGTATCGGCCGATATCGATACGATACGGTTGATACTGATACTATTTGGCATGTTCCGATCCGATACCTACCACTATCGATACCAACCTTGAAGGTTTCTTTACCGATCAATTTGGCAGAGAAAATTGAACGAAAAAAGATCAATCAACAAGGGTGTAAAAGCATAGTAAGGTTATAAAAGCATGTAAATGAAGAAAACTTATTTATGATATGTAAACCAATCAACAATGATGACTATTATTTTATTCAATTTCAGAACTACTAAGAAACAACACAAAAAATACTTAAAATTGCCGAGATGTATACATTATTTTTTATATATTTTAATAATTTATTAATGAATATTTGCTTTCCTATACCAAAAATTCGATCCAAAACTGCCGATATCGCCAAGCTTGATACTAGGAAGGGTACTATATGGATACTGATACTGCAAACCTTGATTATTTTAACAGGGTATCATCCCAACCCAAGTTCGAATCTTCTGAAGGCATTATAAGCGAACTAAAGATATTATTCGGCCACATGAATTCAACTCTTGTCCAAAATGGACCTTCAACTTATGGGTGCGTGGGAGAATACAAATATATAACCTCAATTCTCGCTACGACTCTAGAGTATTGATTTAGTGGCAGGAATTTTAACATAGATTTTAACATATGTAACTATGGGTGATTTTTAATATGGTTCTCTAGCATTATCTTATAGACTGCTTAGAGATTGGTAGATTTGGAGGATAGTTTCTCAGTTTCCTGTGCATGATCTATATATATAAGGTTGCTTTCCCTGTTTGACGCTTGATCTTTAGGTTTGTAAAAAGTTTCTTTGTCATTTGTAGTTTTCTTTGAGAGGATCTTGACACTAATCAGATGGTTAGGCAGCTTGTCATAATTTTTGGTGAATATTTTAGGTAATCCTCTTAATTTACAGGTTTGTTCAATATTGAATCTATTTGTTTGATAAATATTTTGGGCATCTGGTTGTATTGTTGAATATATGAATTGAAGGTTACGTATCGGTTAGTAGCGATGTTTTAAATTAAAAGGTGAAGGCGCAAGACAAGGTGTTTTGGCCCGCTCGGGGCAAAGCGCAAGTAAGTTTTTGGGGATTAAAATTTTATATGTAAAAAGTTATAATATATTTAAAATGTAAAAAGGGGAATGAAAATCATAATTAATAAAACATAAATGAACTGAATGATCCAACTCCGTAAGACCAATCATTAAACATATTACAAACCATTGTTAAAGAGTAATAATTGTCTAATACTTGAACACAACACTAACTCATTTCGGTTATGGAACCAAAAAAAAAACAAGAAATAAGCATATGCAAAAACAGATGAAAAAAGAAGAAAAATAAATTAATGGAACTCGAGCAAGAAACATATGATAAAACATAAAAAATAGAGGAAAAAAGAGCATAGGAATAAATACAAAAAAACAGCAAGAAAGAGAAAAAGGAGTAAAACCAGTACCTGATTCTTGCGGAAGGGATGTTACTCGATGTCTAATCAAGTGGAAGGAAGGGGTGGCTGAACTCAGTGAAGGCAACAATGTCGAATGGGGGAGAGGAGCTTTGGAGCCGAGAGGAAAAAGGGTAGTTGAGTGGGAGGGGCTATGACGACTCTCTTAAGACCCTAATTAGGCTTGAGTGAGGAGTTGTTGTGGGCCTTCCACTTATTAACCAGATCCAAAAAAGCGAGCATATTATTACAACATACCCATTGGGCTCAAGTCTCACACGTCTCACACGACATGGCGTAAAAACCTACGCCCTGTCCAAAAATCTACGCCTCACAGGATTTCTGTACAAATTTTAAGTACTAGGACTTATTTTGAATGCCTCACAACGAAACTTGCTCTGCGAACATATTTTAAAACAATGGTTAGGAGAACACATAGGCAATATTCAGCTTGAAGGATACTTGCCAAAATGGTCCATTCAATGTTTGTTTGGCTATAACACTTAGGGGAATCACAGAGTACACTGGTTCTACTTCAAAATCATCTCGTGGGTAAATTAGGGAGTCATGTTGGCTCGTAAGTATACAAAGAGGTATATGTTTTTTTGGGTGTTTGGCAGGTTTTTTTTAAGGTGATGTGTTGCATGGCAACAAGTTTAAAGAGCTTCTCTCTATATTTAGCATGTAGAAGTCATAGATTGTTGAACAACATGCCAAATTTGAGGTTCACTGCTGGCGTGTCTATGTCTACGGTAATGAACTTTTTTACCAGGTGGTTCAATTTTCCATGACACCAAGCGACAGGTTAAATGATAGGACTAAGACTAAGTATGTTGCAGTTGCCGTGTTTAAGGCTTACATGGATGACCGAGAGAACCTAACTCGAGGATTGAGTCTATTGTCTGGTTTACTGGCTTGTCTACCAAAAATTCCCAAGAGCACACAACTGAAGTTTCGATATGCAATTTGGTCGCACACAACCAACCATATTGTCAACCATCATAGCAAATCCTGCTGATTTACATTTTTGTTTTTGTATTTTGATTGCGTTTTGTCTTATCTACTTTCCTAGTTTGGTTGTTCTTTCCTTTCTAGATAGTTTTATTGATGTCACTGTTAGGTATTATTCATTTAGTCCCACATCGGGTCGAGAATAATGAAGAGATTAAGTGTGGGTGTGTATGGGTGTGTGTGTGTGTTTTTTAATCTCTCAATCAATAAAATTATCTCATTATTCTATTCTACATGGTATCAGAGTCAATTCTTGTGACGCTCCGGTTCCGCAGAACCGAATATCCTTGCTGGACGTGATGCCGTGCGAGCCTAAGTTGCACTCGCACAAGGCAATCACCAAATGGTCGATTGAAATACTAAATTACAGAGTCGCATAGAAGTCCCCAAGCAGAAAAGTTGAATTTAACACAAGTAATACAAAAAAATGATGCTCTTTATTGATATTGAAATTGAGGTTACAACGACACAAAACCAAGATTACAATCGCTCAAGCGCTCTCTCTCTCTCATTAGAATGAATCATGTCATGTCCTGAGCCTTACAACTTGGGAACAATACATTAGATGATGTTCCATACATTATATTCCGTATACATGAGCGTCCAGGTCTGGCTGCTACGCATCCAAGACATCAAAGCATGCCTAAAGTTTCGGCGCGTTCAAGTGATCTACATATCGAAGGAGTTACTCCCCGCACCCTGCAAACAATCTTATGGGTTATCGTTACATAGAAATGCACTTGTGGGGAGCCTTCGTCCACTCAACAAAACCAACACGTCCATTATGTGAGTGCACACAGTTATTATGTTGTCTTTCTAATCTTTCATTAGGATCAGTTACATGGCATAGTAAATGTAAAGCATACTTGTGTCTCAGATAAAAAGTGTTGCGCAACAAGCGATAAGGACCAACTTACCAATACTTACCCTTCGTCCTTCTCTGTCAAAAGATATATCAATGACAGTCAAATATGTGTAATGAATCATAAAGGCATATACACAAAGTGTCACGACCGTCTCTGTCGAAAACTAGTGTTAGACTCAAAGACAGCGTGCAATGCACGTATTCATTGCACAACAATAGAAACTTGGTTTAATACTTGGCTTAATTTTATTGATGGGTGGGGCTACATATATATAAGAGAGGCTAATCCCTCTTTTTAGTATTCTACTAGATGTGGGACTAAACACCCACTAATACTCTCAACACTCTCCCTCAAGATGGACGATAGATATCAATTATTCCCATCTTGTCACATAGTTTAGAAAGACTAGATGAATTAAGGCCCTTAGTCAGACAATCTGCAACTTGTTCTTCTGAGCGAACACGATCGAGCTTTAACATCCCTTTTTCTAGCTTCTCTTTGATGAAGAACCGATCGATCTCGATGTGCTTAGTTCTGTCATCCTGGACTGGATTGTTAGCTATACTTATTGCAGCTTAACTGTCACTTAGAAGACGCAACGGTGTTCCCTGGTCCAGCTTCAACTCCGTCAGCAGTGCTCTTACCCACAGCAACTCTGACACTCCCAGAGCCATAGCTCTATACTCTGTTTCAGCAGTCGATCGTGCTACCACATGTTGTTTCCAAGGTTCAAAGTATCGGTATCGGAATCGGTATCGGACCATTCCTATGAGTATCGGGATCGGCGGTATCGGTAGTATCGGCGGTTTCGGATCGGAGTATCGGATTTTTTGGTATCGGAAAGCAAACAACTATTAGTAAATTATTAAAATTTTAGAGAATATATATTATACATTTATGCATAATTTAAAGTATTTTCAGTATTGTTTCTTAGTATTTTTGATATTGAATGAAATAGTAGTCATCTTTGTCGATTGATTTATATGCGATAGATAAGTTTTCCTCTTTTATATGTTTTTACAACCTTATTATGCTTTTACATCCTTTCTAATTAGTCTTTTTAATTCAAATTTTTTTGCCGAATTGACTGGAAAAGAGACCTCTAATGTCGGTATCGGTCAGTATCGGGTATCGGTCGGTATCGGATCGGGACATGCCAAACTGTATCGATATCGGCCGTATCGGATCGGTATCGGCCGATACTTTAAACTATGGTTGTTTCTTGCTTCTCCATGAGATTAGGTTACCCCCCACAAAGACACAGTACCCTGAGGTAGACCTTATGTCGTCCATGCAACTTGTCCAATCTGTATCGCAGTACCCCTCAACACCCATGTGTCCATTTTTTTGAACCATAACTCTCTTCCAGGAGTTTCCTTCAGATATCTCAGGATACAGAAAACTGCATCCATGTGACCCTTTCTTGGATCATACATGTAGCGACTCACTACACTTACAACAAATGAGATATCAGGGTGAGTGTGGCCTATATAAATCAATCTGCCTACAAGTCTCTGATATCTCTCACGATCAACACTCTCTCCTGTCTCTGCACCCAACTTATCTTTCTGATCGATTGGAGTGACTGTCGATCGACATTCCAGTATACCAGTCTCTGTGAGCAGGTCTAGTACATACTTCCTCTGAGAGAGGACGGTCCTATCTCTTCCTCGAGCTACCTCGATCCCGAGAAAATACCTCATCATTCTCAAGTCCTTCACTTCAAACTCCTTGTCGAGTTTTGACTTCAGCTGGGTGATCTCCTCATTATCATCTGTGATCACTATATCATCCACATACACTGCATGTATGATAATGCGGCGTCTTGCCTGCTGGAAGAAAACTGTGTGATCTGCATTGGTCTGTCGGTACCCCATGCCTGTGATAGTCTTCCTGAATCTATCAAACCAGACTCGAGGAGATTGTTTGAGCCCATACAGTGATTTCTTTAGCTTGCACACCTGTTTCGTCGACTGTTTCGTGCAAAACCCCGGGGGGGGGGGTCCATGTATACTTCCTCTTGTAGGTCCCCACGAAGAAAAGTCCAATTGATACAGCTGCCACCCATGGTTTGCTGCAAGGGAGATCATGGTTCTCACACTCAGTGATAGGTTAGAAAAAAGCCCTTGTGAAGCACCTCCTTAGTTTAGTCGAGCCAGTTCTCACTCCCTTTGCTTTGGTCGCCTCTTGGGGGAGTAGAGCGAAATCTCCGTCTGGGGTATTCCCAAGATGTAACCTAGGCAACGAAAAAGGGGCCCGATACTTCAACTATCAGACTACTCGATCAAAGATAAACAAGACATGCGGTGCTCATCTTTGCCACTGGAGCAAATGTCTCATCATAGTCGATGCCATAGGATTGAGTGGATCCCTTTGCAACCAACATTGTTTTGTACCGCTCCACCTTTCCTTCTGGCGTCTCCTTTACTGTGAAGACCCATTTGCATCCAATTGCTCTCTTTTCTTTAGGCAACGGAACAAGCTTCCATGTCCCATTTCTTTCGAGTGTCCCAAGTTCCTCCAACGTTGCAGCTCTCCACCTTGGATCTTCCTTTGCTTCCTGCCAACACTTAGGCAAAGAGGTGGTGTCTAACGATACAATGAATGCTCGATAGTTAGGGGATATATTAGAGTAGGATAAGAAATTGGCAATGTCATATTCATAACCATAACAATTAAGGGCTTTTTCCGCATTACTACGAGGAGATCTCCTTAAGGGAATATGAGGAAGTGGTGAAGAGATCATACCATCCGAATAAGAGGGATCCGCATCCGAATTAGAGGGATCCGGTGCGGGAGGTGCATCTTCAAGAGTTGGGCAGGGTTAGACGAGGGACATGGCAAAGTAGGGGTAATAGGCACAGTAATAGACACTGTAGTGGACTACTGATTTCTCCTTCTGTAGACTTGGAGGTTTGTAGTCTGTTCCCCTTGCACTGGAGCATCACTTTCTTCCTCCTGATTGTCACCACTTTCTTCATCCTGATTATGTGCATCCCTATCACTTTCCTTACCCTCGCTATCTCCTCCTTGTTCCCTTGGATCAACTGCCATCATTGGACATGGAACTGACCCGACAATCATGCTTGGGCCCATCTCCCCCCTCACTCCTAACACCTCCTGTGTTAGGTGTGTCACCAAATGCAGAGCCTTCACTTGAACCATTGTGGTAGTATGGTTCAATCTCTCTGAATGTAACGTCCATGCTTACAAAGAGCCTTCGTTCCACCGGACTTCAACAAGAGTATTCCTTCTGAGTAGCCAACAAGATGCACTTCACTGCCCGAGGGTCCAACTTTTCTACCGCAGGTCTGTTATCTTTCACAAAACATAAACATCCAAATACCTTTGGGGGAACAATGTACTTATTTTCTCCTGTAAGCATCTCAACCGGTGTCTTCCATCCTAACACCTGAGAAGGCATCATGTTGATAAGATATGCAGCCGTCAACACGGTATGCCCCCACAAGTGTTTAGGAACATTCATGACAAACATCATTGACCGTGCTACTTCCAACAAGTGCCTGTTCTTCCGCTCTGCCACGCCATTCTGTGCTGGTGTATAGGCACACGAAGTCTGATGCTGTATCCCATGGGCTGATAAGTATTCTTCAATAGCCTTGTTGGTGTATTATGTTCCATTGTCAGATCTCAAAATTTTTACTTTAGCACTCTACTGTGTTGTAACCCTGCGATGAAAATCTTGAAAGCATGCAAAGATATCACTCTTACTCTTTATTAGGTATACTCAGGTGACACGAGTGTAGCAGTCAATAAAGGTGACAAACCATTTAAAACCATTAACTCCAGTTGTAGGACAAGGTCCCCACACATCAGAGTGTATCATATCAAAAGCAGCTAAACTTCTATTTCCAGAACTCACATAAGAGCTTCTGGTATGTTTTCCAAGCTCACAAGCATCACAAACAAACTTTTGTTTATTAGCTTTTTGATACATAGATTGATACATCCGACTCAGTAGACTGAATGAAGAGTCCCATGCGTTGAGGGCTCCTCCAGTTGTGCTTCTTCCACCAGTGACGCTAGTGCTGCGTCCAGCCCACCCCTGTCTAAATACCATAGTCCCTTATGCCAATTGCATGTCCTCAACCGTCTCCCCGTTTCCTTCTCCTGAAAAATTACCCTAGGAATGTCAAAGAAAACAACACAATTAAGTTGAAGAATAATGACACTAATGGACACTAGATTAACGGTAAAAGATGGAGCATGCAAGACACCAGTAAGGGTTATGGAATGGGTGTATTCAACTGTGCCTTTATCCATAATGGGCCTAGCCGTACCATCAGCAGTCTGAATGCTTTCAGGCGTCGTCAGATAAGTGTAATCTTGGAACTCATAATGGGCACCCGTGACATGGCGGGATATCCTAGAGTTAATTATCCAACCTAGTCTGTGGATAGAAGCCAGGGCATGAGCATGTATACTTGTGCTTGTATGAACATAGTGGATGATGTTACCCCCGAAGGTAGTTGGAGTTGATGTCCAGAGGTGTTGGCTCGACTGTCGCTGGTTCCAAGCTTCATGCTTCTCCATATCTCTAGCATTTTCCTCTCACTAGGGGTCATATCGGGTGACTTGACTCTCACTTCCCTCTTCTGCCAGGTTTGCCTTGTGTCCTCCGGAATGATTACTTCTGCCACCAGCATAGCCTCCTCTGCCACCCCTACGCCCTCCACGACTGCGTCCGCGGTCGCTGGACTGGCCTCTCAGGGGTTTCGTACATAATCTGATGAAGTGTCTAGGGTCTCCACAGTTGTAAGCACTCTGCCCCCTTCGGAAGGGTTTGGGTTAAAAGATGCTAAGCTGATTTTTCCTCCAGAGAGCTAGTGGTGCTAGGCACCAGCTTCAGTCGTGCCTCTTCTTGTGCCATAGCAGCTATGGCCTCCTACAGTGATGGCAACCTGGGTTGAGCAAGTATGATATTCCTTCTCTGCTCGAATGCTGGGTTGAGCTCCTTCAGGAACTTCATCATCCTCTGTCGTGAAACATATTCCATAAACTTCTTATAATGTTTCGCAAATGCCGGTTCCACTTGCTCATCTTCCACGCCAATAGGGTCATAGTGGTCGAGATCTTACTAATACTTCAGCAGAGCCGCATACTCAAAGATGGTGTGATCTTCTTGGACCACCTTATCAAGTTCATCTTGTAGTTGGAAAACCCTCATAGGGTTGCCTGACCCTGAGTATATATCTCTCAGCGTCATCCAAATGTCACCAGCACCCTCCATTGCTTTCACGTTGTCCGACACTTGGTCGGTCAATGAGACTGTCTACCATCCAACAACAACATTGTTGACGATTTCCCATACAACAAATTCCTGTGAGGAGTGATCTTCAGGTGCCTTGGTTTGGCCCACCAAGCCTTTTGTCTTCAGAGTCCGCATCACCTGACGCGACCACTTCAAGTAGTTGGAAGTAACCTCCAACTTTATATCCAGTTTCTCCAACTTTTCATTTTGTATGGTGAATGATCCACATTTGCGTATGCACCACGGGAGCTAGTCTCTGTCAGCATCTTGGAGAAGAGATCGTCCACCAAAGCCTTCATCTCTTGCGCCGTCAGCTTGCCGTAGATCGTCTCCATCGTCTTCTTCTTGTCCTCTTCCATCAACAAGATCAGCAAGACGGTGGCAGATCTAGATTGTCTCCACCTTTGATCGTCGTCTTCTTCACGTCTACTGTTCCTCCTTCAGCGGTGTCCCTGAGAGTCGTTGCTTACGTCCCGTGCACGGCTTCGACCCGAGGTCGCATGGCCTGATGAGAAGGAGGAACCGACAGTTGTAGTCGAGATCAACAGTACACACAAGAGTTCCCTCACTGATATATCTTGATCCAACAAGCACTATATAATTAATATTCCGATTACAACTTACTGCTATAAAACAATAATCAAAAAATTAAAATTTTCTGTCTTCCGTGCAATCGCAGTTGCATATGGATAGAATCCAGTTACAACTTGTGAGAAAGAAGAGGAAAAAGAAGATCGTCGGGGTTAGGGGCCGCCGGGATCGCAGCGGCAACAGCAGCAGTCGCGACAACAGCAGTGGCGTCAGCAGCAGCTAGGCGCTGCTGCATGCGGCCAGGCGGTCGCCGGGGCCGACGGGGGCTGCTGGCGGCGGGGCAGGCCCGCGGCGTTGCGGCGGGTGGCCAGGCTGTCGCCGGGGCTGGCGGGGAAAGAAGGGAGGGGGGGGGGGGCGGCTGTGAGAGGGTTAGGGTTTGGAGAAGGGTGGGAGGATTTGGCTTTGATACCAAATAGAAATTTGATTTATTCCTTGGCTTAATTTTATTGATGGGTGGGACTACATATATATAGTGGAGGCTAACCCCTCTCTCTACTATTCTACTAGATGTGGGACTAAACACCCACTAATACTCTCAACAACAACAAATAACCTGCACGCGGATTGCCGCTAGCAAGCCGACTTATTCTTTATGAAGGTCACTAGCACCACATAATACACGACTCAGAAAAAAGGTTTCGTCCTCGAAACTTCCTGAGTGCAACTCAACCAGGGGCACTACTCCTATATCCAAAACAATTCCGCCTTGCATGACATCAAAGATTACTCGAACATAACTTTCTATTCGTTCTCTCAATCCATGCAACGCTCATGCCTGAGCCAAATTTTCTCGAACAACTATATCATCCGAATCACTCCGACTATATATTCGAAACTTAATATCAAATGTCTCAATCTCAATTGCGCCTCACGTAAAGCTGCACTACTCGATACATTGGTATGCTATAGCGCCTATATTCATTCCGCGCCTCGCGTAAGAATGTACTATACAAATGCTGGGTATGCTATAACTTACCGCACACAAAACAAACTTAGAACTAGGACGAACATACCCGGACACTATAATTCAATCCTTCTGAACCAAAAATATATTCTAGCCGGTCACTCGACATATCTCTTAATCGAAGCCAAATGTTTGCACCTCAACCAGTCGAACCATTCTCAATACCAAGTTCAAATTCCAACCAAATCATCCACTCGAATGCATCTAAGGTCCAAATCCGATCATGTATCAATATCCAATCTAGCAAAATTTCCACTATCTCCCAAAACGCACCATTGAATCAATCCATGTTTCATCTTCAGAATTCCTCAATGGAACAGGACAACTATCCAAATCTGAATCACTTATTACGCGATACCTTGATCGTACTCTTCCAAACACAATCTCAATCTTGATACATCGTCCAATTCCAACCGAGTATAAATTCGTTTTCGTTCAATTTCCAAGAACAATCTCAACTATCTTCTAACTTGCAACTCATCGATACCTGGATATATCTCGTTCATTAACTTCTTCAAATCACATGAACTCTAGAACCATCAATTCCAATCTAATCAATCTCTTACGATGGCATAATCAATATCTAAAGTATCTAAGCTTATGCAATCTCTATATTACCTCAAGTATGGTCAATCCAAATCAAAGCCAGTCCCAATCCAAGATTCGTACTACCTTCATTCGTATCTTCCGAGTACACAATTTCAATCACAATCCAAGCTTACCAACAAGTTTTTTTATCTATCTCCTTTATTTGAGTATCATCACTGAGGCAACCATCAATGTATAATCGATCAGACTAATCCTCGAGACCATCTCGTCCCTTTGATCACAAGCAAACCATTCAACTTTAAGAAATCGACCAACCGAAATTCAATTATAGTATGCTATCCCAATTGCATCAATCATCAAAATTCGAAAAAACACTCATCCAAGTTCACGTCTCAACTAGCTACCCCAGCTCTATAGTCTACCTGACATTTGACAACTCTCCACGGTCGATCAAGCCGGTTCTATTTCACGACATAGGGTCATCTGCCTAACCGCTAGGTTAGCTCACGAGGTCAAAGTCACGTATCAAATCACCATCCTCAATATGCAACCAAAATTTACTGCACTCACTCAATCCTAGGGTCAAACCATCGTCCGATCATACGAGATATTCTACCCAAGCTTGTCTCGCTCAGATTTCTAAACATCGAGCATAGATTATCCTACCCATATCAGCACTCAAGTTCAAGGGGTCTGAGTCTATTCAACAAAGTTATTCCTAAGGTATAATCATTCTGACATCCTCGATATATCATAATCGACACACATCTATCCGAGTGATTCACCTAGTCCTCAAGACTATGCAATAGCGTCTACGGATTTAGTTTCACAATTTCGTTCACCGAATCATAATTCAAAATTCTAAGTCACCCTTCCTAATTCGCAAACTCTAAGTCGTCCAACATAAGCTATATATTCAATCACAAATCCACCGAGCATGATTCGCTTCAAGTTCTAGACCAACTCGTCCTCGACACACACATCCGATTCACTTGTATCATCTAGTCTACTTTAACATCGAACTGAGTCTGAACAATCTCGAAACCACCGAATACTTCACTATTACTTATTCCATTGAAGTTTATAGATCGACTCACTTTTCTTCTAACCATCTATCCTGTTACACCTAGTCAATGATTAATCGCTAAGAATTCAACATCCATCAAGCCGAGTTCATCTAGTAACTATTCCTACCTTAATCAAAATTTGCCTAGCCAAGTTGTTCGAACTTCAACGTTATCGTTCGATCACCTAATAGTTTATAATCTAGTATTCTTTAAGACAACCAAGTTCATAAATTAAATCGATAACATTCCTATTATTCATCCGACTAGAAAATTCTCAAACCAAAGTCTGTTTATCTACGATACACTTCGATATGTTATCCTCAATACACTTCGATATTGTGAAGTATATTTGCATAACTATAACGTTATCCATTCGCGAAACATCGATTTTGTTTCAACCATATACTATCTTCCGGACTAACTTCAAGATCAATTCGTGCAAACTTAAAATCAAATCCGATATCGTCTATATCCATTCCTCGAGCAATATGATTCTTCAATCGTGTCAATCAATACTATCCGTCGAGTATCGATACAGTATCCATTTGTCAAATTTCAAGATCGATCAGTTATACTTTTAACTCAAGCCATCAAGCGATACCATCTCAAATCTATAGAGTTGTTTTTGTATCTTCAAATCAAACTTCCAAATCGCTATCTTCCAATCGTGCTATCGTCCAATCGCACTATCGATTCTTCCTTAATCTGAAGCTCAATTGCATTCAATTCCAACCATACTTCCCTATATGATCCATATCGATTTCCTCGACCAAGCTATCCATTATGAATTCTTATCCGATATCATCTCACTTATGCACAACTTATCTTCGTCGTCCGAACCAATCTCATACAAGACGTTTGGAATAATGACTAACTAGGTAAAATTCTAAGGCTTTGCACTTATCCCGTTCATCGCTGATAGACTCATTGATATCCCAAAATCTTCAATTGATTAATAATCTCCGAGGTTACTCCATACACCACTCAGGGTTCAAGCCATTTGGAAAATCCTCAAAATCAAATTCATATCACCCACTTGAACATCCAACTGATTCGTTCTTCAAACTTCAAACATGTTCCTTACGTTCGAATCAATAATTCCAGTCTCACGACAAAACTTCTATCGATAACTATCCCACATTCAATGAATCGAGTCTAACTATCCTCGTCCGGAAATACTCTGATCCCGTACACAACTTACAAACTATCACGTCTCTATTCCGTAGAATCGATAGTCGTCCTCCGGACGTGATGTCGTGCGAGCCTAAATTATGCTCGCACAAGCCATAGGCATTTCGTTTCATTGAATACAACAAGAGAGTACGCATAATTTGAATAATATGCATTGAACAGAAAAAAAGTTCTCTTTATTGATAATGAACATCATTTACTGACTCTTGAATACAAGTTGAGGGTTGCTGCGCTGGCTTACAAGGTTGACGCAAAATGAGATAGCGGTTCTATATATTACATCCATTTACTCAAATTCAACAAACAAAACACCTTTTGGGCAGGTCTTCACCATTGACACGGAGCTTTAAAAGATTTTGTGCACGAGCTATGGAGATTTGTACACGCTTCAAAAGACACGAACAGAGCGCACCGGTTGATGGACTGGTTGGGAAATGCCTCAGCTTCTTGCAGGGTCGCCTTGGCTTGGAGAACTTGTTGCAACGTGGGTCAGTATATTTGAAATGTACTGGTCAGAACGAGCTAACTCAACTCACCAAATTGACACGGTATTCATGTGAAGCATGCAATATTATTATTATTATTATTATTATTATTATATGGGTTTTCTATCTTGTCTTAGTCCAAGTTACAATCATACGATAGAAATTAAATAAAAGAATAAAACGTGTTACCGCTCGGTGACTCTTACCAACGGCCGAAGCTATCCTATCTGCACGAGACTTACCATGTTCTTCCTTGCCAAGAAGACATCGTCAGCTTACACAGTTTAAGCAAAACAAAGAGGGTTACTGGTTGGATGTCAGATGAGACAACTGTCTTTCCAGTTCAGGTAGCTAGTCCTTAATGGACTTTCCGACTCAATCCTATGCTAGGACTTCAGCTAGCATCGTTCTACCTAGGTTGAAGCGGTCCTAGTACCCCGGCGATCGTTCGTAGAACCATAACCTTGTGCACAAGCTGTCCATGACTACGCGATGTCTAAGAACTAAGTTATCAAACGAAGCATGCAAAACAACGTGAAGGAAATGAATCTACTCATCATAACCCGATTGCATAGTCAACATGCTAAAGTGATCGCATTGTAAAGTATGTACTACTCATTACACAGTCATAAATGAATAAATTCTAGCTACAACTAAAACATGATAAAGACACATTCATAACGAACAAGCATGCGACTATACGATCGTTTTATAAATTGTGTGACAAGCATCAAGTGTTTCAAGCCTACTTTTTATCTTGACTCTATTATTATTATAGTATCTTTGATCGGAACGTAACAAGAGTGTCAAATTATTAAGTGTGAAGATGCACTCACTAGTTGGTGAATTAAGAAAAGGAAGTTCTTCAGTGCTCCGCTTGTGCGTCGCCTACTCGATCACCTACATTGGCACTAACATATGATCAATATCCCTTCCCTTACTCCCAGAATTCGATACGAATGCGAAGTTCAAGGGACGCAAGCAATGCAATTCATTGAAACCGTTCAAGAAAACGCATTCATAAAACCAACGTTGAAGCAGCAAAGCGACATCGAAAACGAGCAACGAAAACCAACGCAGCGGAAAGGTCTCTCGCGACTGCCGATGAGTCCTTCCTCGAGACGCAATCCACTGAATATGGGACTTGATTCTGAAGAAGCCAATCCATAACGAGGAAAATATCTTGATTTAATCTGTCCCGATCAATCGATACCGACAGTTTTCCTTAGCCGCGCTCTCCGTGCGGGGAGCGAAGTACTATATATTAACCGACTAAGAAAAAGTTTCGTCCTCGAAACTTAGGAATGGAACCTACTGCTAAGAAAATAATGAAAAAATTCTTTCTTCATCTCGGACTCAAGTTCCCAGGTCGACTCATCGACCGAGTGATTCTTCCAGAGCACGCAAACGAGAGGGACCGCGCGACTTCGAAGTAACTTATCCTTTCGATCCAAGATCTACACAGGCTCTTCGACATACGAAAAGTCTACCTTCAAATCCAGCTGACCAATGTCTACCATGTGACTCAGATTGTGTATGTACTTCCGCAACTGTGAGACATGGAAGATATCATGTATATTTGATAATGTCGGTGGCAGGGCAATCTGATAGGCAACTTGGACGGCTCACTTGAGAATTTTGAACGGGCTAACAAATCTCGGACTCATCTTTCCTTTTGCTCCAAATCTTGTGACTCCTCGTATGGGCGTTACTTTGAGAAACATGTAGTCGCCTTCCACATACTCGACGGGTCGTCGATGGGTGCCCGCGTAACTTTTCAGTCGGCTTTGTGCTACTTTCAGTCGCTTGCGAATCAGCCGTATTTTTTGGACGGTCTGCTCCATTAGTTCCGGGCCAAGGATCTATCGTTCCCCAACTTCATCCCAGCAGATAGGTGACTTACACTTCCGCTCATACAAAGTCTTGTACAGAGCCATCTGAATGCTGGACTGGTAGCTCTTGTGGTACGTGAATTCTGCTAACGGTAGCTGAATGTCCCTACTTGACTTCGATTCTATCGCGTAGATTCGTAACATGTCTTCCAGAATCTGATTTACCCGTTCTGTTTGGCTGTCGGTTTGAGGATGATAGACTGAGCTAAACTTAAACTTAGTCCCTATAGCCGACTGGAGGCTATACCCCAGAAACGCGATAAGAATCGTCCATCCCGATCTGAGATAATGGATACTGGAACTCTGTGCAGCCGAACTATCTCGTCAAGATAAATCTGAACGAGGCGATTGACGCTCCAAGCAACTTTGATGACAATGAAGTGCGCTGACTTGGTTAAACGATCGACGATGACCTATGATGATGTGCTCCTATTTCCATTCCGGAATAGCGAGGTTCTGCATTTCTCGCTCTGATACGCACACTATTGCCCGAGGCAAGGTGGCCGCTGCCTATACGAAAAGCACAAAGCAAACCAAAACAAAGCAAACCAACTCTTATCTATATGAAGTCACTGGCCAAGCCATAAAGGACTAATCAACTGCAGTTCTACCCGATCCAGCGCTGAGTAGCTAGCCCGCCTGGTTGTATCGAACTACTGGTCCCGTTGTCCCGGAGCATATCCCGTTCGAGGAAACCAAACCCTGTGCGCAACAGGTTGTTCGTGACCAATGCAAACACCAAGTAGGTATGACGAGAGAATCGAGCCTTCTCGCCCCACCAAACGACACTAGCCTCAATCCATCCAATTATCCATAACCATTCTCCAACTATATCCCAAGGCACTATCTCAAGTTATCCCCATAGGCACTATGTCGCTTCTCGATACAGTGTTCCAATTGGTGCAACACCCCTTTGCCCAGAAAACTCTGCGGCACAATGCCCTCACCGATACAGTTGTCCGGTTTTGAACCACAACTGAACGCTTTGCTTGACAAAGCGCTCAACTTGATACTCGTGCACGGATGCACGCTCACTCGCCCGCTCGAAGTGCCTCGATGTTGCAACCAAGATGCTCCACCCAAGCTCCAACTGTCCAAACGCAAGACCAGCTCAAGCCACAAAATCCTATCCAACCAAACGACTCACACTCGATGCACGCCACAGTATAGTGATTTTCATGTTCCAGTCCAAGTGTTAAGCCATTATGTGTGTTCCATATTATTAGGCATGAAGGAGTAGAGGAGAAGGGACAGCCCACTCACCAAGTCCGTTAGCACTTTGCCTTGCTGATACGGCTGATCCCTTGAACCCATGGTCCGATGCAAAGCACGATCTACTCAATAGGTATGACCGTGCGAGCAGGCCGTGCTCTCTAAATCATCCGACCGATCGGACTAAGGAAGACATTATCACTCCAATCATGTTATCTCAGTACTGCTCTGAACAAACACTTGAATCCATATCACGACGTCCACGATTTGCACATGAAACCAACTTAAATCAATACTTGTTCCCAAATTCCACAAATCAAAATATAACCGGCTATTGGGTCATTCAATCTGACTCAGCGTAATGCACCGTGCAGTTGCGGGGCATTACAACAACCTCCCAGCAGTGGATGATCCCATATACGAGCAATGAGAGACGGACGACAATAGACTATTGCACAATTGAGGATATGGTTCAGAACACAAATTCGATGAAAGAGTTATCGGAGGTCCTAGCGGTTGCGTTTGATGGAAAACGCAATTTGTCTCGAATATATGACTCGGTTGTTGACGTCGACCGAGCTGATCAGGGAGACAAGTCATATACGGATCACTTTCGTTCCTTTAAGGCCCTAATTGATGAGATAGATCGCGTTTTGCCCCTGACGACGAATATCAATGAGGCGATGACTCAACGTCAACAGCCCTATGCCATGGTGTATCTTGCCTCTCTTCGTTCTGATGTAGACTCTGCACGATCTCAGATTATTGCTGGGACCGAGGTTCGATCTCTGATGGAAGCCCACTTTCGTACTCTACGGACAACGAAAGTAGTTAGAAATGATATGAGTGATACACCTGCTGATCGATCTACCTTGGGTGCTGCTCGTGGTGGATTCTGTGGGGGCTGTGGTGGTAGAAGTGGTGGCCGGAATGCTTGTCATGATGATGGACGAGGCAATGGCGAACGTGATGGAGGACGACCGCGAACATGCTTCAACTGTGGTCAACCTAGCCATTCTCAATAGCAATGTCCCAAAATTTCTACTGACAATATTGCATCAGATGCTCATGATGATGAAGGATGATACGTAAAGATGACTGCAGAGACATGCTTAATTTGCTGAATTCTAAGATCAGCGTCGTGGTGGAGCCTTTACATCTGGATTCACAGCTAGATACTCAGCGGCGTGTGTGGTAAGGTCAAAGCAGTGGGTGATCGACTCGGGTGCGTCTGATCACATGACAGGTGCTGCAGGTATGCTGCATGATTATGTATCTATCGGTCGTGTGACATATTATTGTTGCGAATGATAGTTTCCTGAAAGTTCGTGGAAAAGTGAGTACTCATCTTTCTTCTGGTATGCCCACTCAATTCAGTTTTAATCACACCTGAAAATCCATTCAGTTTATTATCCATTAGCCGCATTACTCGTGACTTGCAATACTCGGTAAAATGTTTTCCTTGTGGTTGTGTTTTTCAGGACCTGGAGACTCGAAAGGCTATCGGTGTGGGCTTGTGGCTGGAGGCTTGTACCCGTTTGAAATGAATTCTTCTGTTGCTTGTGCTGGTATATCACTCGACTTGTTTGAGTTGGCACTGTCGGTTAGGCCATCCATCTATTCAAGCTCTTCAGAAAATGTGTTAATATCTAGATTTTCGAGTTCCTTTTCATTGTGAGTCATGTAGTCTGGCTAAACATCCTCGGGTATCCTATTCGGTAAGTCTAAATAAAGTTGCCTCAGCACCTTTTGAATTAGTGCATTATGATGTATGTGGTTCATGCTGTATTGAATCTATGATGGGTTTCAAGTACTTTGTCTCCTTTGTTGATGACTATTCACGAGTAATTTTTGTCTACTTGATGTTAATTCGTTCCAAATTATTTGATATTTGGTGCAATTTTTATGCTGAAATCAAAACCCAATTTGGGTTCCTATTAAGTGTCTTCAGAGTAAAAATGGTCGTGAGTATGTATCTCATGAGTACACTTCTCATCTGGCTAGACAAGACATCATCCACTAAACTTTATGTCCTTACACACCACAACAACAAAATGGTGTGGCCGAACGTAAGAATCGTTATCTTTTGGAAACGTGTGCTCTTATGTTTTATGTCCGTACTCCCAGCAAATTTTGGTTGGATGCTGTCCTTACAACTTGCTATCTGATTAATCACATGCCATCTATTGTTTTCAATGGCAATACTCTCTTTTTTCGGTTATATTCCAATCGTATGCATTTTTCTCTACCACTCAAATTTTTTGGCTGCTTGTGTTATGTTCGGGATACTCGACCTACTCTTTCTAAATTGGATCCGTAGACAATCAAGTGTATTTTTCTTGGGTATCCTAAGGATCAGAAAATGAATCGTTTTTTCCTAACTTTGAAGAGGTATATTATGTCTCGGGATGTTACCTTTGTTGAAACCGAGTTCCTCCACTCCCTCTAACTAACGATACTGTTCCAAAAGTTTATCCATATAAGAAATTTCTCTTGTATCCAGTTCAAACACAACAACCCTCATAAGGATGTTCTCTCCTACCGAGGCAGTATTTCCGTCGAATGGTTCGCAAACACCGGCTCTGTCAGAACAAGTATCACCAATGGTGTCCACAGCCGTAGAGCCGACGTCGTCATCAGCTTCCTCTTCCAGCTCCAACGATTCACCACCGCCTGATATATCGGCTCGCCCTCGTCGTGCATGCCACGACCATCCTTTGTATGTTGACAACTACAAAGGGATCGCGAGTCACATTCAGTCCTTAGCGGCTATTAATGGGATTTAGATCCCCAATTCTGCAGAGGAAGGGTTCAAACATCCTGGTTGGCACATCAATATGGAATAGGAGATGCGAGCGCTTCGGAAGAACCATACATGAGACTTGGTGGATTTGCCTACCAGTAAGAAGGCGGTAGGTTGCAAATGGGTGTTCACAATTAAAGTAAAATCGGGGCATTCTTGAACACCTGAAAGCTTGTCTTGTGGCAAAAGGGTATTCTCGGACTTACGGTGAGAATTTTTTTGAGACATTCTCTCCAGTTGCTAGAATGATCTCTGTACGCGTACTCCTATTGTTGTCCGCTATGATTGGCCCCTACTTCAGTTTGATGTGAACAATGCATTTCTTTATGGAGACCTTGAAGAGGAAGAGTATGTGGTGCAACCTCCTGGGTTCATTGTAAGGGAGGGTAAAATATGTCATTTGCGAAAGGCCCTTTACGGTCTCAAACAGTCACCTCGTGCCTGGTTTGGTCGATTTACACATGTAGACATCCACTTCGTCCGTGATGAATATCACAAGGGGATGATAATATTTTACCACGTAAGAACCGGTAATCAGATAGCTGATATCTTTCCGAAGTCGCTTTTAGGCCTCATGTTCAATTTCTTTGTAACATGCTAAGTATAATTGACATCTATGCTCCAGCTTGATGGAGGGTGTTAAGTATTAGTCATTTAGTCCCACATGGTAGAGAATAATGAAAATGCTAGTCCTCTCATATATATATATATATATATATATATATATATATATATATATATATATATCAATCAATGAAATTATTCCATTATTCTATTCTATGGTCACCATTGATGTCACTTAGGCTAGCTATTATCTATTTGTTTATTTTTGTCCTCGACATTTTGTATTTCCTATATGATGTTTGACCTAGACACCTAGTGAAATATTATAATTTTTTCCGAAACTTATATGTCTTAATATGGTTTCGAAGCTTTATTCTTAGAAATCTAGCTCCTCCTTGCTTCTCTTCCTCTCTCTAAACCCTAGCTACTACCACACCACCCTCTATCCCAGAACCCTCACACCCTTTTCCTTAGCTGCCACCACCATCTAGCCCTCTACCTCATCCCTGAATCCTACCCCATATCAGAAATCAAGATGCCCTTCCTCCAAACCCTAACCCTTATCTTAGATCTACCCCCTCCTTCACCTTTCCTTCTCTCCTCTCACCTATAAAAGAAAAATATCCACCCTAACCCTAGATCTAGACTTCTTTTCCTCATATACTCCCAATCCAAACCCTAGCATCTTTCCTCATCCTCTACAAAATATTTATCTTTTGATCTTCTCTACACAAAAACGTCAAAATACAACAACATAAATATCAAGAAAAAAATTAAAAAGTTAGAAGAAGCAATAAAATCTACAGAAAGAATCATGTCTTCTCAAGTGGGGACGGAGGATTAATAATTCAGCTTCCTCCTCCCTCGAACATATATGGCTATCCTCTTCTTGTCTTTGACAGCTTCTTCAGCCATCCCTCTAGCAACACTTCCTCTTCGTCCCCAACCATCCTTCTTCTGACAACCCCTAGTGCTAGACTCTCTCACACCCTCTATTCTCCATCTCCATATTCAGAACCCTTTTCTTCTTTCACTTATTGAGAAATCTCTCTCACCCCATAAAGAATAGTAGCCTTTTTGTCTCCTCTTTGGTTAAAGCCCCCTTCTACCCTCTTACGGGGTACTTCCACCACCACAAAATTAGTGGTGACCTGGTCATTCGCAACTACGTCTTAAACCGGCTCACCTGTTAGACTTCACTCACTATTTTCAGCCCACATATCCTCCATCTACACGCTGGCCTAACTGTTTGGAATAGTAATATGCCTTCTCTTCCCACCTATCTCCCTCCCTCTCACCCTCTATAATGCCACCAGGACATATGCCTAATTAGTAAGCAACAATCTCTCCCTGGCCTTCCTTGCTATGTGGCAAAAGATTTACAACCTTGCTTTCCCGGCCCACACGTCATTGGTAAAATCCTCCATCCTCTTAGGACAACATATCAAAGTACTCCATGCCAACAACTCTATTGTCATCTTGGAGGTCGTAACTTACTTTCACCATTCGGAGGTTAAAACTCTCTCTCTCTTGATGCCACAAATACCACAACTTACTCTTCTCGTGTCCCAAGTTAGTCGTAACTATCTTTATTGTCTTCCCAAAGGTAGTGACTCACTCTCTTTTACTGCCCCACAGAGACCGCAACTCACGTATCGTCGCCAAAGATGGCTGCAACTCACATCTCATTACTAAAGATGGTCGTGACCCTCTCTCTCTCTCTCTCTCTCTCTCTCTCTCTCTATATATATATATATATATATATATATATATATATACTTTTCAAGTTGGACTTGATTGTCATCTAAGATTCAACTTGTGGGGGAGTGTAAAAGAAATATGTATGATATCACAACTTATGTGACATAGTTGAATAGCGGAGGGGCGAGGAGATAAATATCGTTCTATCATACGATAGAAATAACGCATAGAAATATCTAGGAAAGAACTCAAGAGAGCAAATCTCTTATAAATAAACTTCTATAAAAATTTGCAGTCATTGCAAGATGTTTAGGCTCTTATTTATAGCTTTTAGAAACCATAGTCCTATTAAACCAGATACATCTTTATTAATACAAATCATAATCCTAACAAATAAATAAATAAAACTAATCCTAGTAAGGAAATAAATATAATCCTAAATACAATCAAATCTTGTTTCCTGATAAACAATTCTAATTGTTCTCTTAATAAAATCTCATAAAGGAATCCTAAAAAGTAAAGATATCATATCAAAATGAATATTTGGATGAATCCTAAAAATCTATGTTATTCTCCCCTATATCAAAAGAACTCAGACCTTGAGTTCAAATGTGAAGTTTGTCATTTTCCATTCCGAATATATACTTTGAATAAATCTATACGCCCAAGGTTTACATCCTCATATTGATATATTCATGACCACTATGGTTCTATTCTTCAACAAATCCACATGGTTCTTGTACTACCTCATTCTCCTTTTAGCTCATTGTTTAATGCAAAAAATTAGGTACATTTGCACCGGGAACTAAGTCGGGATAATGTTGCATGTCTTACATAGCTGGTGGGTGGTAAGCTCAGTGAAGATCTCCTTGAATTACGTCAGTAAAGTTTGTTATTTTGCAAGGACAGTTGTTGTGGGCAGCTTTTGCTCTTCACTTCTCACAACCTTTTGCTCTTCGCCTCTCACAACTAGATCATAAACGACCCATTCCTTCTTCAAATCAACCCTGTAATCTGTCACATTGCCAACCATGAAATAATTTCCCTCTTCTGCACTAACTTTGGGCCTAATATCTTTCTTCAAGGGTACAATTATAAAATGAGTTTCATCCTTTTTGAATGAGTATATTATATCTTCCTCTACGAGTGGCATCTAAATCATACTCCCAGGGCCTACCCATATGTATCCATGTCAACTATATGATCCAACCAATATTGTAAGGATTAAGATTTTTTATGTCGGTAACTGAAATCTTTTGATGATGTCCCTTGAGACTATATTTTTGCTACTACCTCCATCAATGATGACGTTGAAAAGCTTTTGATGGATAGCACAGCGAGTTTGGAATAGATCGTGACTTTGAGATCATCTTTCTCTTTGCAAGCCAACATTAAAAGACACAAAACGTAGAAAAGTGACTCATGCTTTACCCATATGATGCTCCTTCTACATAGAAAATTACGTGTTCCTCATTTGTGTAGTCATCTTCGTCTGGTTCTTCTATTTCATTATCAGCATGGAGAGTCATATTGACTTTCCCTTTTGCAACCCGACAGTCACTAGAACGACGACCTTACTCTCTACACTTAGCACTTTCCGCTCCATGTATAGGTATTGCATAAGGATTATTTGCTATACGACGATTGCATGCAACAATTCTAGTTTGTCTTCCAGAGGTGGTGTCCGTATTTCCACTCTGTTTCTCAGGATGCTACATTGTTGCTGTTGCTGAGGGTTGCTTTCAAAAGCCTCCATATCATGTTTTGCAGGTGGCTTGTAGGAGTCTTTGAGCCTGTCTAGATTGTAGGCTTCATCTAAAATCCAAATTGTGTGTAATGCAAGCCTATCTTGTATTGCGACACAAAGGCTATTGATGTAGGGACAAACTTGTTGTACCTCAGATTTGACCAAATTGTTTCACGTCAAAAGTCTATGTAGTTTAGTGGTATATGTTTCTATTGTATGGAAACCTTACTTGCAATTCTGGAACTGGTTAATTAGAATTTCTTCATAATTTGGAGGTAAGAATTTGTACCTTACTTCACGCTCCATGCTAGCCCAATCTCGAATTGGAAGTTTGCATTCACGTTCTTGGCAACTTTGCAGAGTATGCTGCTATGCCCTTTAGTTTATAAGCAACTAAAGGAACCCTTTTTGCATTTGGAATTTCATGAAAGTCAAAAAAAGTTCAATTTTCGACATTCAATCAAGAAAATCTTCTATATTCATGGAACACGAGAAGGTGGGGAGATCTATAACCCGTTGTCTGTAACCGTAATCTCTAGGTTCCCTTCGTCGACCTCCAATTCGTCCACATCTAGAATTATCTTTGTCAGATCTCAGATTATCTTCAATATCAAATCTGTCACCCGTTTGTTCATACCGATCTTGTATTGTGACTCTGATGCTTGTTTGTTGACGTCTCGAACTATAGTGAGGCAGTAGCGATAGAGAACACTTGCATGAAGATGCTGCGGAGCAAGTGGTGTATGTTGGCGATGACATGGTGGTGGTAGTCGTTCGTCATTGTCGAGAACAATACCGCGAGTGTCTCCATGTGACTTCTTGATAATGACGATTCCCTTCGATCTCAGGAAAACAAACATCACTTTCGTCTCTTCTAGAAATTGCTCCAAACGAATGACTTCCTAGGTGAGAGTATTGGGAGGGTTGTCCTCTTTTCCATCGGTAGCCATCAGGTTAGAGGCTCTGATACCAACTAGCATAGCGGAGGTATAGATATCGTTCTATTTGATGATAGGAATAACGATGATAGGAATAACGCCTAGAAATTTCTAGGAGAAAATTCAAGAGAATAAATCTCTTTTAAATAAAATTTCATAAAAATTTGCGATGTCATTACAAGATGTTTAGGCCCTTATTTATAGCCTTTAGAAATCCTAGTTCTATTAAATTATGACATCCTAATTAAGATAAATCATAATCGTAACAAATAAAACTAATCCTAATAAGGAAATGCAAATAATCCTAAATACAATCAGATCTTGTTTCCTAATAAATCTCTTGATAAAATTTCATAAAAGAATCCTAGAAAGTAAAGAGATCCTGTCAAAATAAATATTTGGATGAATCCTAAAAATCTCTACGTCACATACGCTAGCTATTATCTAATTATCTATTTTTGTCCTTATCACTTTTGTATTTCCTATATAATGCGTCGCTAGTGAAATATTCTAATATTACCCCAAATGTGGATCTCGCAAATGTGAATCTCTTAACTGTTGTAATAGGACTCATCTAAGTAAGATTAGGTACTCAGGTTATTAGGATTTTGGGCCCTTTGTTTTCGGTTATTATTTGACTGAAAGCTTAGGGTCTGTTCTTGGGAAGATGCAAAAAAATACCTCCTCTCTTAAATTGCTTGTGACTTGCCCTATTTCCTTGTAAGTTTCTTGGGACCTCAAGCAGCCATGTAGCGTGAACGATACCTATATCAGCCCCACATAAACTAGTCATCAGATGAACAATATTGCTAAAGCTTTTTCTTGTTAAGCGTTATCTTTCTTACGATTTTATTGTAACAGGTTGTTCAGAGGGAAAGAGAGGAGAAGTTGGCTGAAATATTGAAAGATCGATTGCACCAGTATGTGCAAGGTAACAAGGATGCTTTCATTATCCATGCTGAAGCTGAGGTCTCCAAGCTTTCTAATGCAGGTGAAGTTTTATTTTTTGTGAAATACTCGTTCATGAACTTCTTTCTCATTATTCTGGGACAAAGATTATCCAAAAATCATGTTCATTGATATTGAAAGTTGATTGCTTTCATTTTACTTGAATGTGAGTACGGTTTTAATAAATAACTTATGTTACAACATGTTTCCCATAGTAGGAATGAGTTTCTGAGAAGACTAATAAAGCTTACCAAGTAGTTGGGGGCAAGCATTGGTGGTTATAGTTTTAGAATTTCTTTTTAGTTCTTAATGAGTGCTGACCCCAAAAAGGGGATATAGGCTTCGTGGTGGTTGTTTGTCCTAAACGAGTGTTCTGAGTGTCTTTTGCCTGAGAGTTGGTTGGAGTGATATGGCTCTGCCTATATGAAATTTGTTGCAGTACATCGTGAGGTGTGATAGTCAAAGGTGTGACTCATACCTTGGGTTCTATTTATTCTTTATGCTTGTGAAATAATTGTATTTTTTATATTCATGTTCTTATGTTATACATGTGCCTTGCGTTGCTCGAGGACGGTCCTTGCTTTCACGCTTTTCGCCTAGGTCCTGAAGGACCTTGGTGGGTGTGCTTTTCGCCCATAACTATGAGTGAAATCCTTCTAGGCCGACAACGTATTGCTTAGTCATACTGATTGGGCCAGGCACGAAGCTCTCATCAGTGAATGTTGCTTGCTGCCTCGTTATTTTGACATTTACTGAAGCTGTTTTTGATAAATGGTAGGATCATTTTGTCCTCCGACTATGAGATAATCTGATCAACATCTGCTAACCTGTAAGCAGCAAAAGTGGTATATTTCTCGAGGGCATTTCATAGCTCCAAAATCTTGTCGGTAGTAATGTTCTGTTTTATAATTCTTTCCCAAGCTTCTTATTTTGATTGATTCTATTGATGCTATTTACAGCTTATGGAGTTGATATGTTGAACACTATCGGCTACATATATGCAAGACAAGCAGCAAAGGAGCTTGGCAAGAAAGCGATATATTTAGGTGTTCCCTTTGTTGCCGAATGGTTCAGAAACAAAGGCCACTTTATCAAATCCCAAGTAACTGCTGCGACAGGTGAAGAGATACATTTGTTCCATCAGCCATAAGACATTCATGCGTGTGTTATCATTACACACACACACTTTGTGCACCTGTTGCATTTTTCTATAGTTGTTTCCTTAAAATTGTGGGATACCATGCTGGTGATTTCTGATGGTGTGCATGCACGTTTATAGGGGAAGACATCAACACTCTTTAGCAGCCAATTATTGTATATACAACAAAGAGAAAACAAAGCTTCCCAAAATTTTGGGTTGGCTGTTTGAACCCTTTTCTTCCATTCAGCTCTGTTAAGGCCATGTCCTATGTAATACTAACAAAAATCATATCCTTCTTTAAAATTTCCCATGTCCGTTAGGCCTAACGCTAGTCCTAGTGGCTCCTTTAACTACTATCTTCTTGCTTCTGCTTACCGAAGAGTCTTTTGGTATGTATGCGTTGCACATGTCAAAACCATTGGAGATGATTCTCTCATATTGTCCCCAATTGACGCAACCTTCAACTTCCTTTGAATACACTAATATATTATCATATATTTTAATGTATATTCACTCATTATCTTAGCTTTCTCATTTCGGTGGAGGAGCTAATTTTCTCGGCTACACTAATTTTCTGGACATATTTCTCAGTTGCCCAAACACTCTGATTCATAAAGCATGACAAACAGTTATTGTATAACACTAATAATTGTTTAATGGATCAGTGAGGACATGAAGAACTGTTGTTGATTGTTAGTTAGATGTCGGTGAATGTTGCAGGTGCAATTGCTTTGATGCAGCTGCAAGAAGACATGAAGAAACAACTTAGTTCTGAGGGAAACTATACAGAGGAAGAACTTGAAGAGTACATGCTATCTCATAAAAAAGTGATGACTGATTCCTTATGGAAGCTTAATGTTGCTGATATTGAAGCCACCTTGTATCGTGTCTGTGAGATGGTCTGTCTTGTAATTTCTTTTAGAATTTTATATATATATATATATATATATATATATATATATATATATATATATATTACATTCCTCATTTGCACACTATGGCACAAATTCGATTATAGGTGCTTCAGGACAATGCTGTGAAGAAGGAAGAGCTTCGGGCTAGAGCAAAAGGATTGAAAGCCCTTGGAAAAATATTTCAGGTATCCCCTATTTTATTCCTATGTTTCTGCTAATGCAAATTTTACTGTGATCTCTGACTACATCATTAAATTCAGAAAGTTAAGTCAGCCAACGGATTTGAGAATGAAGCATCTCTGACTGGTGGTGCTCACAAGTTGAGCGGAAATGAAGAACGTGATGCCAGCTCCCCTGATACATCTCCTAAATCCTCTGTGGAGCAGCCATCTTCTGCAAATTCTCTTCCTCCCCAGGTAACCATTGCTTCAAAGTTTGTCACCGCGCTGTCAGTTTCTTGATATTCTGCTTGAGGAGCTTTGGTGGCTCCCATGCAACATGACCAAATATAGTTTCTTTATTGAGTTTAGGGTTGCTCACTTGACTGATTAGTGGATTTTTGTTGTGACTCAAATGATTTGGTCATCACTTAATGGAATCTAGCCCTTGATAGTTTCATTGTTTCATGTCTCTTGGTTAAAGAATCCTGTTCTTTCTTTGTACTAGAGCCCATATGTGGAGGCCCCGCAGTTCGCAGGTGCTCAGTATAGCTACAACTTTCCTATGCCCACAGCACCACCTGGTGCCCAGAGGCGTACCTAATTAGCAAAGCTGCAGCGGAAGGAAAAGCCATGCATGGTCGTCTCATAGTGCTGTAATATATATATTTGTGCATCAGAAAGGAAATTCATCTTTTGGGTCACTCAGGTGCTTCATTTGTATGTGAGACTGATGGATAGCTCCACATCTCTTCTAACATGTTATATCATGCTCAAGTGTGCTTTTTGTTGTACGAATGGGTGATGGTGATCATGGGAAAACCCTTGTTATGGTGATTGATTTATATTGAAGGGTAGCCGGTTCTGGCGTTATGCCTTGTTGTCTCTATACAGCAGCAGCAGCAGCAGCAGCAGCAAGGCTGGTGGCATTTATACATCAGAGGTTCCTTCGGCGTGTTGCTTCCCTTGTTACCTTCTGCAGTGAGTTTGCTTTTAGTAGGATAGTGCATTGTAAATATTGTTCTGTCATACATATGCATGCTTTGTGTTATTCATTCAGCTTTCGGTTGCAGAGCTCTTGTTTGTAGAGGATAATTACAAAAAATGGTATGCTGGTTTATAGCAAAGACTTGAAAATGAACTGCTATTTGACTTGAAATACTAGTGTTGTTGCCAGATGCCCATGACTTGAAAATGAACTTGATTTGTTGCTGCTCTCCGTGAGGGTCTCTATAGGGAGGGTGGGGTCCAATTTTATGTTATAAATTATGTTCATGTTAATTTTCAGTAAGATGTAGCTGATGGCCATTTTTCTGGAAACCAAAGATATTTTCTCGAGCACAGAGTTCAGGGTGCTGGCTTTGTATTTGATTCTATTGTACAAATAAGACGAGAGAACATGAATACTTCGGTATCTATTGTATGTATATATCTACATTCTCGGGATATCTTTGGGACTTGCAAGCCTTTCATGTCTAGGAACTATAAGCAGACAAATGAAAATAGCTCTCGGACTATAATTTTGAATGATACTGCATAGAGCTATAAATTGTCAGGGATTTGATACTGAAAATTTTGACCTTTATTTCAAAGCGGTGGTACTGTATGGTAAGCCACAGAGACCGTTGCATTGGGTGTGTCACAAGAAAGTGGGCCACCAAATGGCGATCGAAAGTTCCATCCTTCACATAAGAGCATCTCTTGTTGGAAATCGGACACGTCCATGCAAGCGTTCCGACACCGTGTCTGAGAGTACCCGCAACGAAAATTTTAGGTCAATCCATCTGAGATAATCAACTCCTGTCTAACGAACATCAAGCACAGATAAAGACAAGTATATGACGGTGATTACGTCACCTGGACAAATCTCAAGCTTTGTAACTCAGGTGAAATTACAAGATTGACAAATTCAATGTTCAATCATTTGTCCTAATAGATTCAATCTTCTCACCACACTCAAGAAGAAAAGAAAGAGATTACAATTGAAATCACTCAACCCGTAGCAATCTTCCTGAGCGAAGATGACGTCTCCTCGATCAGATCTCTTTCTTCCTTCTGTCTTGGATGATGAAGTCTTAAGAGCAAAGCACACTCTCTCTTAGATTTTCTGTGGACGAGCACCCCGAATTTTTAACTTGTGCTATTTTTTGTGCCTCCACCCTCCTCCTATATTTATAGGATGAAAAATCCAATTTTAGGTCATAGTAAAATTTTTTAAATAGAAAACCTTAAAATAAGAATCATATTTCACCTAAAATAGTCTAACATCAATTATGGACGTCCAAATATGACCAATTTAAATATTTGATACAAATTTAAAATATAATCAAATTTTACATTTAATGTAGATTTTCAAATTATATCAAATCAAATCTTTTACCATATTTGGGCTCCAAAATTCACCAAATTTAGACTGGACCCCAACAATCTCCCCTTCCAATCTGATGAGAGGGTGTTGACCTCATGGTTTCTCAACTGGACTCCATGCTTGTCGTCCCGTGACTGAGTTCCTGCTCTCCCATGCCACCGATATCCGATCCTCCGAGTTTCTTTGCATCTTCCTTCGTCTCCAGCTCCTCGACCGTCATGTCGACACTAGCTACCATGCGTAGCACCTTCTGTACCACTTGGATCCTGCCGACATCAATGACACGGCTGAGACCAAAGTCCATGATTATCAGCCTCATCGTGAGTATGAACCCATATTATCACTCGAAAGTTAAATCTGGATTCATCCAAGTGTGATGCAACAATCAATAATATCTTGCCACGGCTAAAGTCACTGTCCAACTACCAGATCTGTGCATGGAAATAATTACATATATCAGGTAGCAAGAGTATGTGGCACGACGGCTTACTATATATCAAGTAGCACTCTCGGTGCGATCAAATGTATCAGCACAGATACAATAGTCGGGGCATGAACAAGTTCTAGTATCAAGATCATGGACAAGTTATCAAGTAGCAAGTTAATCAGGACATGATAGTCTAATACTGGTCACATTAATTTGTGTCACGCCCCAGTCCCAAAATACGTAGGACCAGGTATCCGTACAGATGCCAGCTGTACGAACAAGTATAGAACCCAATTTAATGGACCTAACCAGTCGTAATACTCTGTAAAATATAACTAAGTCACAACAACACATGCATGTATAATCTAGTCTCATCCACAAATATCACAGAATAAGGAACTGAATAAATAGATAAGTCTCAAGTCCACTACATATAAACATATAAAGTTTAGTGGAGAACAATCCACAAAAAATGAGTACAAATAATTACTGAAAGAATACAACTAAGTAATGAAGAAATAAAGAAAATAGTTCGGGCGTCAGCTAACTAGATAATGACACCCAAGACTCTAAGCAATTGTCATCTAGGATGCTCAAGGAAACTCCAGTGGCTCCACCTCAAGATCCTCGTCAGCAAGATCTCCAACTCCGTAGTCCGTCGGGTACAAGTGCTCGTCGGGATCTAGAAAAGATGCCAGGTCCTCAGAGGGACATAACAAGTACACATGAATCGACATGCATGAAAGTAAAGCAGTAAACAATAATAGGGTAACTAACCATCTATGTGATATGCACTCGAGACATCTCTAGTGGCGCATGAGGGAGAAGAAATAGAAGAACAGTCGTCCCACCAGGCGTTCCGTAGAACTCGGGGGTTACAAAGTTGTACCATTTTCACAGTAAAGTAAGAAACATAAATCCCATACGCCCTTCGTATGAAGTTTGGATAGAAAATAACCATAAATAAATTATATATATCTAAATATTAAATAAAATAAACTATGGTTGTTATACTAGTGCCATACTAATGTTGAATGATCAAGTTTTGTGTCACGCGATGATCCTACAAGTAGCGTCTCCAGTGTAAGCTACTTCCTACGAAGGACGATATATATATTTTGGGGTCGTTCTATATCATTAATGTCCAAGCTACGGTGAGGTATCCTAATAAAATAATTAGATTTTAATTGATTTTAAAATAATCTAAAATAAATATAATAAATATAAAATATACACAAAATACATATTTTGGGTGAGGGGTTTTACAATCTACCTAACTTATAAGAATTTTGTCCTCGAAATTAAAAAATAAAGCACAATTTGTTAAATCCTTCAAATTTGTATCTAAGCCAAGTCAACCGCAATCTTCTCAAAAAATTAAATAACAAAATCTGTTTAAATCCATCGCAATCTCTTCAAAATTAAAATAGTCACTGTTTAAATAAAAATTCAACCTATCGTAATATTTTCTCGATTTTTTAATAATCAACATCCAAATTTAAGTCAAATCTATATGACATCTTCAATATTTAAATAACCTAATCACGATTTTCAACTATCATAATCTCCTCTATATTTTAAATAATAAACAATTCTAATCAAATTTTATTCCTATTTTTAACTTAAAAATTTCGTACTCTTTAAATTTAAATTCAATTTCTATCCTCAACATTTCAAATAGGTGATCCAACGATCAAAATTTAACTTTTATTTCAAATCATCAAATTGTAAAATTTTGAATTCAATCCATCAATGTTCATGTTTAGAATTCTATTTTTATCCTCAAAATTTAAATCGTTGATTCAATCTCCAATATTCAAAATTTAAATCATGTGCTCAAATTATAAATATTTGGTCCGCAATATCAAAATTTCAAAATTTATTCTATAAGGTATTCTTATCTTTAAAGTTAAATCCTCATCACATAATTATCAAAAAAAATCTCGAATTAATTGACTTAAATCTCTCAATATTATCTTACATGACCACGATCTAATATTTTTACCTTTATATAAAATTTGGCTCAAGTTGACGATGCAATTTCTTCCCAAATTTTAATTTACCAATCTTTCATAATCACAAGGCTATAAATTTTTTTCTCAATCATTCAATAGTGCTTCCTAATCCTCAAAATCTTAACACAAAATATCTCACAATATGTCCTTAATTACAAAATTAGTCACAAAGTAATGTGATTGACCTATAGGGTATATCTAGTACTATCCGTATATCAAACTTATATCAAGTACGAGCGTTCATCTTACCGAAATAGGGGAAGACAAAAAACAACAATAACGAATTTAAGGAGGAGGTGATGGAATACAAGTACGGGATTCAAGGCGATTAAAAAATTCAAAAGGAAGTTGTCAAGACAGTTGTAGATTAAAATCTTATTTTTGGTAAATTTATTGCATGCTCATATCAGTACAGTTATGTAAGCGATACCATATGCTCTGACCTGTCTAGAGGGAAAGTATATTTGTCTAACAAGCTAAGTCAACTATATCTCAATCTACGTAAAGTAGTCATGCGAAGAGCGAACCAACCGCACTAAAGTTAGCTAGATCATAATACACTGATTCTGATTTAGACAATGTATTAGTGTGGGACACCACTAACACATATGTTAGGAACAAGCTCGATAAAATGATAAGCTTGCAAAACTAGGTTGTAATAGCAGCATGAGTCAAGATAGTCCAAATAATATAAGTACGTCGAATTATGATGAGCGAAAGTACAAATAATTCAAGTTCATCAAGAATCTAAGACTCGTCTGGTGTTTGTACCTCTACAGTTGCCATGCTAACTTTGTCTAAGTCTTTGGTCGACCAAATGGGGGTATGGGCCTCTAAAGCTCTACAGTCTGGATAAACACTATCTTCTTATGCTAGCATATAGTTGGTGTCATTCAATTATACTTCAGTAATGGGTCAAAAGGACTATAGGATACTAGGTTATGAGGCATGCTACCTAACTTACGAGAATCAACTAATACTGTAACTTTCTTAAGGGGATTCTACAAAATAACCATATTCTTGTAAATAAAGTAGAAACTCTTGTTGGCGTATATGAGAAAAAGATCTTGGTACTTATTAGGGTATCCTATTGTATTATAAAATTTCATAGGTAATGGTCATCTTAAGTCTTAATCATAGTGCTTATAGAACAAAAGTGTTAATATTAAGAATGGAGAAGTTACTAGCTCTCAGTGAAAGATGATATAACCTGTATTGAGATATATGAAACATATTACTTGATTTGAAACTAAAGGATAATCATAAAATCATAATCTAAATGAATAACTTAAACTATCAAGTTCTAACTACTAAGCACAAAAATTTATAAATTCAAGATTAACAAACTACAATCCTACCAAACTATATATCCTAACAAAAGAAATCACTTTGCCTACCATTACAAGGGTAAGGTGGCACGATTTAAAAGATAAATTTTTTTTTTGTCATCGCACAATTAGCGAGCGTTAAGGTTTCATAGAAACAAGATATGAAAGTAAATAGAGAGACTCTTGATAATATCATGATTTTCTAAGGGAATATGGTATGCTAGTCTCTATGTTCGAGGTATGATTAAGAAAAAGGTTCTAATAGAGTTTTAATTGGTAAAGAGCTATGACAATTGATCTATGATGGAGGGAGGGATTAACTCAAGATAAGAAAGTATATAGATAGTTGGATGAGATGACACGATCGGTGACTCATGGAGACTCAAGTATGACTCAACGATGATCATAGATTCTAGGGGATCTACTAAGCTGAAGGTAGGGTACCCTTGCTCTTACTAAGGTATTAGTTCATTCTTCTTGGTTTCCTAAGGTACTGCTCTGATAATATCAAGACAAGAGTCTAAATTTATAGTCCTCTTATATTATCTCACTATGAAAGTTAGGTTTAGTCCTAATATTCAACCTTGGATTTCTATTGGTTCTTCAATACTAGGGTCAAACAATATGGTCAAATTTCTAACTAACCCTAGTAATGTCTATACTACTCTCAAGACATTCCTAAATATATCAAGGGATAATGGTCAATCAATTTACAGGTATTGGATGCTAGGGTTCATTAGGTATGCTAATCTTTTGGGAGCTGTTAATATTCTAATTTATTTTTCTTAGTAGGTATGCAATTATAATTATTATCTAACAACAAGGATTCCTATATTCTGGCAGGAGGCTATACTCAAGAAACTATTAGGGAAGTACATTAAATAGGAAGAGGTGAGAAAATAAGGATACTGATATCAAGAGAATTAATTGAGTACAATTTCGAAGGTCCAAAAAGGTAGGTTGAGTTCAAGAATTTGGAACAGAAATAAAGAGGAAAGTCAAATATGTGGATGAGATCTTATACTCTAATCCTATTTGCAGGCTTGCTCGGTACAGTAACATAACCGGGATAATATACTCTCGACCTGCATGGGCCACCACTAAAAATATGTCACGTCCCAGTCTCAAAATAAGTAGGACCAGGTATACGTACACATGCCAGCTGTACGAACAAATGTAGGAACCTAATTTAATGGACCTAACCAGTCGTAGTCCGTTGTAAAATATAACTAAGTCACAATAACACATTCATGTATAATTTGGTCTCATCCACAAATATCACAAAATAAGAAACTGAATAAATAGATATGTCTTAAGTCCACTACATATAAAGTCTAGTGGAGAACAATCCACAAAAAATGAGTACAAATAATTTTTGAAAGAATACAACTAAGTAATAAAGAAATAATAAAAATAGTCCGGGCGTCAACTAATTAGATAATGACACCCAAGACTCTAAGCAACTATCGTCCAGGACGCTCAAGAAAACTCCAGTGGCTCCACCTCAAGGTCCTTGTCAGCAAGATCTCCAATCCCATAGTCTGTCAGGTACAAGTGCTCGTCGGGATCTAAAAAAGGTGCCAGGTCCTCAGAGGAATATAATAAGTACCCAAGGATCAACATGCATAAAAGTAAAGCAGTAAACAATAAGGGTAACTAATCATCTATGTGATATGCACTCAAGACATCTCTAGTGGCGCATGAGGGAGAAGAAATAGAAGAATATTCGTCCCATCAGGCATTTCGTAGAACTCTGGGGTTACACAGTTGCAGCATTTTTACAGTACAGTAAGAAACATAAATCCCATACGCTCACTAGTAAACTCTCCCCTCCCAATGTACCATCTGAACCATATATGTGGTGCAGACATAATGCAAGACATCAATAAAATCTAGAACCCAAACTAACACCAGACACGAACTCACGTATCAAGGGCCAGTCAGTACGCCAGTCCATACACTCTCTCACTCAGTAAACGTGTTTGAAACTATGTCAGGTTAAAAGATACCACATATCTTTACCATACCAGGTAGGTCAACTACTTCTAGGATGCGTGCATACAACTAAACAAATAAAAACTAGACATAATATAAACTGAATAATACAATCAAGCAAGGTATACTTGCCTTCCAAGCCAAACTGTGAGCACAACAAATCTGATCCGGAGCTCTCCACAGGAACATCTCGAATACCTACCAATTTATTATTACTATAATTAGACTCTTATTCTTCTAGTAAAATTAAGTTATTATCTAGTTAATACTCCTACGTTGGTTGCACATGCAAGTAACTCCACACCAAAATATTACTAACCATTAAACATTGCCAAAAACTATTTTTAAATCATTAATTAATAAAAACTATTAATTCTGGAATTTTATTAGAAAAACTGAATATATTCCCTATTAATAATATCTATAAAAAGATTTAAATAGGATTTTGAAGGAAGTTTCATCCATGCACAAAAGTTTTGGGTTGAACCTCAAAATTATGGTTAATGGGTTGCATGAGTTCTTCAAAATAAAATAATAGAGTTTACATTATCACACACACACACACACACACACACACACACACACACACACACACACACACATATATATATATATATATATATATATATATATATATATATATATCAAGAAGAGATTGAAGAAGAAAGGAGAGCAGGTTTAAAGAAACTTACTAGAAGAAGAATGAAGGAGATGCTAGGGTTCTTGGATGGAGGAGGTGGTGTGGTGTCCACGTGAAGGGGGGTGGTCGACCTTGGAAATGGAGGTGGCGGCTAGGGTGATGGAGGAAGGAGAGAACGTTAGGGTTTTGTAAAAAAGATTTTAGGTTAGGGTTTTTAGAAGAAGAGATGAGAAGGAGATTATATATATATATATATATATATATATATATATATATATATATAGAGAGAGAGAGAGAGAGAGAGAGAGAGAGAGAGAGAGAGAGAGAAAGAGAGAGGGTGTCGTATTAGGAGGTGTGCGCGGGTTTGAGGGACCGCGGGTTTTGGAAAGAGGGGTAGGATTAGGATTGGGTTGTAAAACCCCCTTCCTAGAAAATCGTATATACCCTTTATTTATTAATTATTAATTAAATTATAGTAATTAGGTCTAAATAGGAGAAATAGATTTTTAATAATTTTTATGTTAGGTGTTCGGGCACTTAGAGGACTTGTGGGACCATCAGGAATTTTTAGGAATTTATTCCATGTAGGAGACCCCTTGAGCTGTTGCTAGCCTAACGATGTGCAATATCCTAATCTATAAATTTTCTTATGAGTATATATATATATATGTATATACGAATATATATATATATGTATATATATATATTTAAAGAAAGAAAGGAAAAGAAAAGAAAAGAATTAAATAATACTAAGTATAATACTACTACTACTAATAATAATAATAATAATAGCATACTAACTACTCAATTGCCAAGCAACTTTAGCATTCTCTACAGCAACTTGCATAAGGCCAATTGCTAAGACCCGCCAGTGCTTAAGACCCGCTCCTAGCAAATTTTCTAACTTAGTGACCGAACCATGCAGCAGCCAACAACCCATCCGCCCCCTTGCAATACTCCTAAGCCGACCCTTTACCCGCCTCTAACCCTCTCTCTACATATATTAATATATATATATATAGTTAGCTCCCAAAAACCCTAACCTAGAAACTCCAGAATTCCTCTTCCCATCTAGAGCCGTCACCGCAGCCAGAGAAGCCTCCCCAAGCCATCCAACCATCCCGTCGACGCCGACATCGCGAACTGCAGTTTCCCACTCGAGGCACCTTCGCTCCGGCGTGTTTTTCTGTTGACTCGCTCATCCAAACGCTGTTCCGTTTTCATAGGTATGATCTTCCCTCAACCCTCTCCAATATTTGTTTTATAGCCAACCTCAGAAAACGTGTGCCCCTAGGTGAAAAATAGCGCCCAAGTTGGCCCGGACTTACCCAATTCTGAAATCGCAGAAAACTTGCGATGACCACCCATATTGTCGAGTTCGTATCTCCCACCACAGAGATCCGAATTCGATGATTCTTTTTGATACCTGTAGATTACATGACCTAGTTTATTTTCTGTATAATAACTTTGTGCTATTAGTCGCTGTGGACAGAATTATATTCGTCACAAAACTGCGCGCACCCACTTTTTCCGGTTTTCTAAAAGTTGGAGATCGGAGCGCGCCCCACCAAACGGGACCGCCCCGCCGTGTGCCAAGTGTACCGAATGGTGCACACAGCATAATCGGACACGTAAAAATTCGTGAAGACTGATTCGGACGCGTGTGCGCGCCGGAATCAGGCCGTATCCGCGGACACATTTTGTGTCGCCACTTTTGTGGAACTCGCGAGTATTTTGTGCACGCTTGTCAGATTGTGACGAAACTTGCGCCACTGGACTCGTGGTAACGCGCTGGTCCTGTGACCCAATTTTCACGCATTTCTGAGACGGTTGACCAGATCGCCAATTGGCGGGCCCCACAGTTGACTTTTTGGACCAAATTGTGTTCGGCTCATCGGAATCCACATTTGGATATACCGTTGGGTTCGTATTGACATCTAGAGTTGTTTGACCCATAGTTTGTCCCATTTAGAGACTGTTACCCTCGGCACACTTTTCGGTGCAAAGTGGGCCACACGTGGATCCCACTTTTACCCAAAATTACCGTTTTGCCCTGTGTCCAAATTGGACGAAAGGGATGTGCTTTTTAGCTATTTTGCTCATTCTAGAAATGTTGGCGATATCTATTTCAGCATCCGGAGACATTTGTTCTGAGGCCATAGCTTCTGGTCCTGTATATTGGACATCTAGACATGACATTTTGCAGCTTCTTGCTAGGCAAGTATACCTTGCCATTGTACTGTTATTTATATTCTATATGTTGCATGCATCTTTATTTTCTGTCCTTAGTTCATATATTTTAATTGTTATATAAAATGCTCGCGACGGTGACGTCGCGATAGGTTTTTATTTATGTATTGCATTGACCTTGTTCATGAGACTACCCCATTATCATGTAGCACCATTAGGTTTCATTTGACTGTGACACATGTTTTTACACGAGTTGTGAGTCTCATATAGATCACGGACGCACGTATTGACTGATCATCGGTACGTGTGGGACGTGCGTTAGGAATAACTGCTGTTAGAAACTTTGCATGCTAGTAGACTTGGCAGTTATTAGAGGTCCATGGACATAGCCTATTGTAGTACGGTGGTCCCATCCTTGTCCTTGTTTGGTTGCAGGATTGGGCTAGGGTACTAAGAATAGGCTATGGACCAAATCGTGTCATGGATGTGACATGCTTAGAGCATGGGGTGGGGAGAACAACAAGTACCGCATTTGAGCTCCTTTGCACTTTCTCCTGTACGCCCGGATTCTCCGCTGGAGATACGGGTCATGATGACCACTATATATTATGTACTATCAGGCGGGCCACCGGCGTTCAAAAGACGACGTGCCTTTTAGGCCCCTGGATCTTCAAAAGAGAACCATGCCAAATCCCAGTTTTCAGCCAGATAGCTCACTTGTGGGGAAAGTTGTTCTTAACTGCATTCACTTTAGACGGTTAGGCAACCCATTGGATATTTATTTTAGTACTTTATTGGCATGTGTTTAAGTATACTTGTTATGTCCCTCTGAGGACCTAGTCCGCTGCCAGGTGTACCTGTTCTTGAGTATTTACAGGAGCACAGATTTGGAAGGATATAGATGCTCCGTGGATGTCTTCTCTTCGAGCCGTGATTGGTAGCTGGTACTTATATTGTTTGAGTGAGTTGTACTTATATTGTATTTACTTTTCCCATTTGAGTTGGTAGTGGATTTGTTTCCATCCAACTATCATCTGTAGATACTTCCTATGGAGATCTAGTTTCATAGATACTGGTTATTTATTTCTATATGATTTTGGTGGATGAGATTTAGATTTTATCCTGTGACTTGTATTACATTTTATACCACTTGTGGATTTTATATTCATATTACAGCGTACGTATGGATTTGGTTTCCATATATTGGAGTTGCCATATCCATGCGGCTGGCATGATTACGTGTCCTAGTCCTACGTATTTTTGGGACTGGGGCGTGACATATTTTTGTGGTGGCCCATGCAGGTCAGAGCATATTGTCTCGGTTACGTTACTGTACCGAACAAGCCTACACCTAGGACTAGAGTATAGGATCTCATCCACATTGACTATGATTCATCCTCCTCCTATCTGTTCTATTTGAACAATTTCATCTTGCTTGATTCCTGTACTTCCCTAATAATTCTTTGAGTATAGCCTTCTGCTAGAATATAGGAACCCCTGTTATTAGGATGATAATTGGAGTAGCACACCTATTAAGAATACAACGAGAATACAGACACACCACTAAGTTTAGAATATCTAGTGAACCCTAGAACTCCTTATCTTTAGATTGGTATACCATTACCCCTTGATGTAATAATTAATTTATGACAAAGATTTGATTTGATCCTATAGGATTAAAATAGTAATAAATAAATAAATAAATCCTACAAAAGAGAAAAGTGGCCTAATTTGGCATACAAAAATTATGGGTTGCTTATTGTATGAAGTTTGGATAAAAAATAACCATAAATAAATTATATATATAGAAATATCTAAATATTAAATAAAATAAACTACGGTTGTTACACTAGTGCCATACTAATATTGAATGGTCGAATTTTGTGCCACGCGAAGATCCTACAAGTAGTGTCTCCTGTGTAGGCTATTTTCTACGAAGGACGATGTAGATTTTGGGGTCGTCCTATATCATTAATGTCCAAACTACGATAAAGTATTCTAATAAAATAATTAGATTTTAATTAATTTTAAAATAATCTAAAATAAATACAATAAATATAAAATACACAGAAAATATCTATTTTGGGTGAGAGATTTTATAATTTGTCACTTTATTATATCGATGAATGAGGATAAGAGTAGTGCGAGAATCCCTCAAGATCAAATCCACAACCCTTAAATCAAACAAGGACTGGGGTTGCAGAACGTCACCTGAGTTGAACTACGTCTGTTATTCTATCCAACGTATAATAATATGATCAAGTAAAAGTAATCTAATTAGCAAGTAAAATAGCAAGTGCATATAAGGCCACATCTATATAGCTCATGCCAGGTACTTAGTCAATTTAGCATATAGTCATAACAATGTCATTAGGTCCATATTTTAAACTCCCTCGCCCAAATTTATGTATTCTTAGCTTAGTGAGAATTATGGTTGATTTAGATTTGATTAGGACTAGAAATTTGAGTTTAATATCACTTATTCAATTTTTGTTACACTAGGTGCACTTTAGTGTTGCTTTAGTAATTAGAATACTACAGTAACCTTTGCTGTCCAACAAATTTCACACTCTTAATCTAGGTAGACCAAACTTCATTCTTGACCTTTGTGTCACTCACAAATTGTCACGCCCCAGTCCCAAAATACGTAGGACTAGGAGTACGTAACACGCCAGCCGTATGTATACGAACTCCAATATATGGAAACCATATACACACGTACGCTGTACATGAATATCCAATCCACAGTGGTAAATATATGTCACAACAAGTCACACGCAGTTCTATATCTCATCCACATCACAAATAGTAGAATAAAGGAAATCAATAACTGAATATCAAAGAAGTAGTCTCAAATAGAAATCTCAAAGTGCAATAGTCGGGTGGAAACAAATCCACTGCAAATCGACTATAATAATCTACTAAAGAGAGAAGAGAATAAACTCTAATATAAGAATAAATGTCTAGAAAGAATAGCAACTAGAATCTCTAAACAGCTGCAATGAATCACATATAATCAGAAGATAAGATCGTCTCAGACTGATAGGTAGCGTCAGGTCCAGGTCCATACTCCTGCGGGTACTCCTGCTCACCTATATCTGGAAGGGACCAGGTCCTCAGAGGGACGTAACAAGATACAAAAAACACATGCCAATAAAGTACTGAAAATAAACATCCATGGGGGTCGCCTAACCATCTATGTGAATGCAGTTAAGAACACCTTTCCCCACAAGTGAGCTATCTTGCTGAAAACTGGGATTTGACATGGTTCTCTTTTGAAGATCCAGGGGCCTAAAAGGCATGTCATCTTTTGAACGCCGGTGGCCCGCCTGATAGTACATAATATATAGTGGTCATCATGACCCGTATCTCCAGCGGAGAATCCGGGCGTACAGGAGAAAGTGCAAAGGAGCTCAAATGCGGTACTTGTTGTTCTCCCCACCCAATGCTCTAAGCATGTCATGTCCATGACACGATAAACCTCTAATAACCGTCAGGTCTACTAGCATGCAAAGTTTCTATTGGCAGTTATCCCTATCCGTCGCACGACCTATACGTACCAGTGGCCAACCGAGTACGCAAGTCCGTGTCCTACATGTGACTCACACTCGTGTAAGAATAGTGTCATGGCCAATGAAACATAAATGCCTCATGAAGATGGGGTAGTCTCATAAAGTAGGTCCAATGCATATACATAAATAAAAATATAGTACGACGACACCGTCGTTGCACCCAAGTTTCCTTGGACGCGCAATTTATATAGCAGTTTAAAATAAATGAACTAAATAAACAGGAAATAAACATGCATGCCTCATATGGAATGTAAATACAGTACAATGGCAAGGTATACTTGCCTGGCAAGAAATCTGTAAAGTGTACGCGCCCAAATATCAAGGACACAAAACCTGAAACTAAGGACTCCGAACAAACGTCTCCGGATGCTGAAATAAACATCACCAACGTTTCCGAAATAAGCAAAATAGCTAAAAAGCACATCCCTTTCGTCCAATTTGGACACAGGGGCAAAACGGTAATTTTGGACAAAAGTGGGGTCCACGTGTGGCCCACTTTGCACCGAAAAGCGTGCCAAGGGTAACAGTCTCTAAATAGGACAAACTATGGGTCAAACAACTCTAGATGTCAATACGAACCCAACGGTCTGTCCAAATTTGGATTCCGATGAGCCAAACAAAATTTGGTCCAAAAAGTCAACTGTGGGGCCCGCCAATTGGCGATCTGGTCAACCGCCTCAGAAATACGTGAAATTTGGGTCACAGGACCAGCGCGTTACCACGAGTCCAGTGGCGCAAGTTTCGTCGCAATCTGACAAGCGTACACAAAATACGTGCGAGTTCCACAAAAGTTATGACAAGGGATGTGTCCGCGGATACGGTCTGATTCTGGCGCGCACACGCATCCGAATCAGTCCTCACAAATTTTCACGTGTCCCGTTATGCTGCATGCACCATTCGGAACACTTGGCACACGGCGGGACGGTCCCGTTTGGAGGGGCGCGCTCCGATCTCCAACTTTTAGAAAACCGGAAAAAGTGGGTGCGCGCAGTTTTGTGACGACTACAATTTTGTCCACAGCAACTAATAGCACAAAGTTATTATACAGAAAATAAACTAGGTCATGTAATCTACAGGTATCAAAAAGAATCACCGAATTCGGATCTTTGTGGTGGGAGATACGAACTCGGCAATATGGGCGGTCATTCTGGAATTCTGCGATTGCAGAATTCTGTCTGCTCGCGCTGACTTGGGCGCTGTTTTGCACCTAAAGGCACACGTTTTCCGAGGTTGACTATAAAACAAATATTGGAGAGGGTTGAGGGAAGATCATACCTATGAAAACGGAACAACGTTTGGTCGAGCGAGTCAACGGAAAATCACGCCGGAGCGAAGGTGCCTCGAGTGGGAGACTGCGGTTCGCGATGTCGGCGTCGACGGGATGGTTGGATGGCTTGGGGAGGCTTCTCTGGCTGCGGTGACGGCTCTAGATGGGAAGAAAAAGTTTGGAGTTTTAGGTTAGGGTTTTTGAGAGCTATTATATATATATTATATATTAAGAGAGAGAGGGGGAAGTTGAATTGGGTCCGCGGGTTTATTGGAAAGCAAAGGGTCGGTCGGGTGGAAAATCGGCTGAAGGGGAAGCTTAAGTGGGCGGGTCCATGTATACACGCTGGAGGGACAAGTGCTAAAGGGAATAGTTAAGTTGCAGCAATACTTAAGGAATCAAAGTAGATTAGAAGATTATTATTAGTATTATTAAATTAATTCTTTTCATTTCTTTTCTTTTTCTTTCTTTCTTTAAATATATATATACATATATATATATGAATATATATATATATATATATATATATATATATATATATATATATATATATATATATATATATATATATATATATTCACACATAAGAAAATTTATAGATTAGGGTATTGCACATCGTTAGGCTAGCAATAGCTCAAGGAGTCTCCTACATGGAATAAATTTCGAAAAATTCCTGATGGTCCCATAAGTCATCTAAGTGCCCGAACACCTAACATAAAAATTATTAAAAATATATTTCTCCTATTTAGACCTAATTACTACAATTTAATTAATAAATAAAATGGTATATACGATTTTTTAGGAAGGGGGTTTTATATTCTACCCAACTTGTAAAAATTTCGTCCTCGAAATTAAAATTAAGCCACGATAGAATGCAAGGATGGTATAAGATATAAATTAACAATGTAATTTCATACCTTGGTCTGCGAATAGGTTTGGAAAATGCTTGCGCATGTCGTCCTCGCGCTCCCAAGTTGATTCTCCTGGCGCGCCATGCCTCCATGCTACGCGAACCAAGGGAATAGACTGGTTCCTCAATACCTTCTCTCGACGATCAAGGATTCCCACGGGTTGCTCTTGGTATGACAAGCTCGGCCCAATGGTGATCTCTGAATGGTCGAAAACATGACTGCTGTCTGCCACATATCGCCTGAGCTGCGACACATGGAATACGTCATGTACTCCCTCCAGTGAAGGTGGTAGCGCAAGTCGATATGCCACCTCTCTAATTCTCTCGAGCACGTCAAATGGTCCAATATACCTTGGACTCAACTTGCCGCGCCCTCCGAATCAAATGGTGCCTCTGGTCGGTGATATCCTCAAGAAGACGTGATCGCCCTCTTTGAACTCCAAGGGACGACGATGAAGGTCTGCCCACTGCTTCTGCCTGTCTTGCGCTGCTCGCAAGTATCCCTGAATCTTCTTGACTGTCTCTACGGTGTTGACCACCAACTCGGGTCCCAAAATCTGACGTTCTCCCACGTCACTCCAACACACAGGAGACCTACATTTTCTTCCATATAATGCTTCAAACGGAGCCATCTGAATACTCGCTTGATAGCTATTGTTGTAAGAAAACTCTACAAGATGTAGGTGGTCCTCCCATGATCCTCCGAAGTCTAACATGCAAGCTCTCAACATGTCCTCCAAGGTCTGAATAGTACGCTCCGATTGCCCATCTGTCTGCGGGTGGTAAGATGTACTGAACTTCAGACGAGTACCAAGACTCTCTTGCATGCTCTTCCAAAAGTGCGATGTGAAGCGCGAATCTCTGTCCGATACAATGCTGACTGGTATGCCGTGCAATCTCACGATCTGCCTCATATATAAGTCAGCTAAAGCTTCTGTAGACTGACCCACTCTAAAAGGTATAAAATGGGCTGACTTGGTAAGTTGGTCCACTATTACCCACATTGTATCTCTCCCACTTGGACTCTTGGGAAAACCTGTGACGAAGTCCATAGTGATGTGCTCCCACTTCCACTCTGGAATCGGAAGTGGTTGCAATAATCCTGCTGTCCTCTGGTGCTCCGCCTTCACTTGTTGACATACCAGACATTTAGCTACAAAGCAAGCTATCTCTCTCTTCATCCCATGCCACCAAAAATGCTGTCGTAAGTCACGATACATCTTGGTGCCTCCAGGATGAAGAGAATAGATCGAACTATGAGCCTCTGCCATCAGCTCCTGTCGAATCTCTCCATTTGGAACATAAAGACGATCACCATATCGTAATGTCCCATCCTCATGAATGCGCAATCCGGTCGGCTCCCCGGCCTCTGTCCTTTCCTTTAGTCTCCTGAATCTGGCATCTGTAGGCAAAGCTGCCTTAATCCTCTCTACCAATGATGATTGTACTTACAAGTTGGCTAGTGTCCCATCTGCTCCGGGTAGTATCACTTCAATGCCAAGCTCTTGCAAGTCCTCCAATAGTTCCCTCTGTGCTGTCAAGAAGTAAGCTGCTGGCTTCCGGCTTAACGCGTCTGCTACCACGTTAGCCTTGCCTGGATGATAATGTAGCTCTATCTCAAAATCTTTCATCAACTCGAGCCATCGACGTTGCCTCATATTTAACTCCTTCTGCGTGAAGACGTACTTGAGACTTTTGTGGTCTGTATAGATTTCCACTCGTTCCCCATATAAGTAATGTCTCCATAGCTTCAGAGCAAATACAACGGCTACAAGTTCCAAGTCATGAGTCGGATAATTCTTCTCATGCACTCGTAACTGCCTAGATGCATATGCAATCACCTTGCCATGCTGCATCAATACGCATCCCAAGCCTTTCCCTGATGCGTCACTGTAGATCACGTATCCTCCTGATCCTGACAGAATCGCCAATACTGGTGCTGTAGTCAGTCGCTTCTTCAACTCTTCAAAGGCTGCTTGACACTCGTCGGTCCATATAAATTCTTGATCTTTACAAGTCAGACGAGTCATAGGTACCGCTATCCTTGAGAAGTTTTCCACGAACCGTCGGTAATATCCCGCAAGTCCAAGGAAACACCTCACCTCTGCTGCTGATTTAGGAACATGCCATGTCTCAACTGCTGAAATCTTCTCTGGATCAACTGAAATACCATCTCCTGTGACAACATGTCCAAGAAATGAAACTCTGTCCAAGAAGAACTCACATTTGCTGAGTTTAGCATATAACTGCTCTCTCCTCAACGTCTCTAGAACAATCCGCAGGTGCTCCTTGTGCTCCTCGTGGCTCTTTGAATAGACAAGTATATCATCTATGAAGACGACCACGAACTGGTCCAAGTACTGGTGGAAGACTCGATTCATCAAGTCCATGAAGATCGCTGGAGCATTGGTCAATCCAAATGGCATGACCAAAAACTCGTAGTGCCCATATCTTGTTCTGAATACGGTCTTCGGAATGTCCTGCTTCCGTACCTTCACTTGGTGATATCCCGATCTCAAATCTATCTTCGAGAATACCTTAGCTCCACCGAGTTGATCAAACAGGTCATCAATGCGTGGCAATGGATATTTGTTCTTCACTGTCACTGCATTCAAGGCTCTGTAGTCAATGCACATACGCACTGACCCACCTTCTTCGGTACAAACAACACTGGGGCTCCCCAGGGTGATGTACTCGGTCGGATGAAACCTTTCTCCTCTAGCTCTTTTAACTGTGCCTTCAGCTCGTCCATCTCCTTTTTCACCAGTCTGTAAACATGCGATGCTATAGGTGCTGCTCCGGGTGCTAGTTCAATTGAAAACTCTACATCTCGGTCTGGGGGTAGTCCTGGCAAATCCTCTGGAAAGACGTCTAGAAATTCTGAAATAATAGGGTGATAGACAACATCGTCCATTGCGAGCTGCATACCATTAAGGATTTCTGTGGATCCTCGGGCAAACTCAAGTTCAGGCTGGCCTGGTACCTTAAAAAGAATGCTTCCCCCAAAGCAATCGAAGAAAGCGTGGTTCTTGCTCAGCCAGTCCATTCCAAGCACAATATCAAAAGTTGGCATAGGAAGGACTAAGAGTTGGGCATTCATCTCTCTACCATGAATTACTATAGGGCCCGATCTACAAACTCGACTAACTGGTACAACTCCTCCTCCGGTAAGAATTCTAACACAACTAGATAATGGTGTAGAAGCAATGTTGTGTTTGGCAATAAAACTAGATGATATGAATGAGTGGGTGGCTCCCGTATCAAATAATGTTACCGCAGGTAAAGTAAAAGCAAGGGTAATACCTGCTATGACATCCACCTCATGATCCATGTCATCTACCTCCAATGCAAAAGCTCGCCCGTTCCTCTGCGGCTGTCCATGTCCAGTCCTCATATACTGCTCCTTCTGAGTAGGTAGCGGTGGTCCTATCTGAAATCCTCCTGCTGCTGGGGGTCGAGGTGCTCCCGGTCCAGTCATCTGCTGGGCTGGCTTCGGTGCTGGAAGCGCTAGTCTCTGTGCTGGAGGTGGTAGTGTCAATGTCTGCTGTTTTGGACAGTCTCTCGCCATGTGATGTCCAGAGCCACATCTCATACACTGACCCAAGCGAGTCCAACAATCTCTCAAAATATGTCCGATCTTCCCACAATAATTACATTGGGGTTTTTTCGGAATCTAGTATGGTCCGGCTCTGTGTTGCTGATACTGTTGTGCCAAGGGACGTCTGATAGGTCCTCCCGGTTGTGTCCAGGCTAGTCCTTGCTGTATCCTTGCTGTTCCTTGTTGTGTCCGCAACTGACCTCCATTTCCTCTGCTAATGGTTTCCTGAAATCTGGCCTCTGTCAGTAGTTCAGCGTAAGAGACTCGGGACTGCGAGCTTGTATAATGTTGTAGCTCCTGGTTCAGTCCTCGATGAAATCTCTTAGCCTTAGCCAAGTCATTTGGTATCAATGCAGTGCCATATTTGCCGAGTCGACTAAACTCGGCATCATACTCGTCCACGGTTCGGTTCCCCTGCCTTAAGTGAAGAAACTGATCATACAAGGTGTCCCTGACAGTGTCCGGAAAGTACTTTTCCTTGAAGCACTCCAAGAACTGCTCCCAAGTCTGGTAAGTACCCAACTGGCGCTCCATAGATTCTCACCAGTGATGAGCATTACCATCTAGAAGCGTCCGTACACCCGTCATCCATAGGTCCGTCGGTAACTGTGATGCCTCCAGTAGCTTCTGTGTGTGAGTGATCCAGTTGGTAGTCTCCTCCGGGCTCTCAGTACCCTTGTACTGTCTTGCTCCCATCTGAACAAAATCCTTTACTGATCCAACCCTACCTCGAGGTACTGGAGCTAGTGCTTGGGCTGGTACAGTAGCATGTGCAGCCATCCTCTCTAGTGCTGCCATAAATTCTTGTCTCTGTTCGGCTGCCTGCTGCCTCTGCTCGGCTGCCTGCTGCCTTTGTTCCTGTATCATCATCTGAAAGAATTGGAACATCTGCGCTTGGCCATCTTGCGGTACTGGGACAGGTGGAGGGTTCCCAATAGGTGAAGCGGGAAGATCAGATGGAACTGGGGTGTGGGTCTGTCCATCTGGTCCCGGAAGTCTAGGAATCGTTGGGGTCCCTCCTTGAGTCTGACCATTGACTCCAGAAGTTGCGTCGCCATCGGCGGCAGTACATCCATTCTGTAAATCCATTTCTCTGCAGTTGATGTACGAAACGATTAGAAAAAGTACAGAAATCAAACAGGATGCAAGTATTAAATAGGAAGGATGAATTTCAATCAAGCGTGGATGAGATCCTTATACTCTATTACTATACACAGGCTTGTTCGGTACAGTTACGTAACTGCGATAATATATTCTCGACCTGCATGGGCCACCACAAAAACATGTCACGCCCCAGTCCCAAAATACGTAGGGACTAAGAGTACGTAAACACGCCAGCCGTATGTATACGAACTTCCAATATATGGAAACCATATACACATGTACGCTGTACATGAATATCCAATCCACAGTAGTGGTGTAGAGTAATATGTCACAACAAGTCACACGCAGTTCTATATCTCATCCACAATCAACACAATAGTAGAATAAAGGAAATCAATAACTGAATATCAAAGAAGTAGTCTCAAATAGAAATCTCAAAGTGCAATAGTCGGGTGGAAACAAATCCCCACTGCAAAAATCGACTATAAATAATCTACTAAAGAGAGAAGAGAATAAACTCTAATATAAGAATAAATGTCTAGAAAGAATAGCAACTAGAATCTCTAAACAGCTGCAATGAATCACATATAATCAGAAGATAAGATCGTCTCAGACTGATAGGTAGCGTCAGGTCCAGGTCCATACTCCTGCGGGTACTCTGCTCACCTATATCTGGAAGGGACCAGGTCCTCAGGAGGGACGTAACAAGATACACAAAAACACAAGCCAATAAAGTACTGAAAATAAACATCCTATGGTGGGGTCGCCTAACCCATTCTATGTGAATGCAGTTAAGAACACCTTTCCCACAAGTGAGCTATCTGGCTGAAAACTGGATTTGGCATGGTTCTCTTTTGAAGATCCAGGGGCCTAAAAGCACGTCGTCTTTTGAACGCCGGTGGCCCGCCTAGATAGTACATAATATATAGTGGTCATCATGACCCGTATCTCCAGCGGAGAATTCGGGCGTACAGGAGAAAGTGCAAAAGGAGCTCAAATGCGGTACTTGTTGTTCTCCCCACCCAATGCTCTAAGCATGTCATGTCCATAACACGATAAACCTCTAATAACCGCCCAGGTCTACTAGCATGCAAAGTTTCTATTGGCAGTTATCCCTATCCGTCGCACGACCTATACGTACCAGTGGCCAGCCGAGTACGCAAGTTCCGTTGTCCTATATGTGACTCACACTCGTGTAAGAATAGTGTCATGGCCAATGAAACATAAATGCCTCATGAAGATGGGGTAGTCTCATAAAGTAGTTCCAATGCATATACATAAATAAAAACATAGTACGACGACACCGTCGTTGCACCCAAGTTTCCTTGGACGCGCAGTTTTATATAGCAGTTTAAAATAAATGAACTAAATAAACAGGAAATAAACATGCATGCCTCATATGGAATGTAAATACAGTACAATGGCAAGGTATACTTGTCTGACAAGAAATCTGTAAAGTGTACGCGCCCAAATGTCAAGGACACAGAACCTGGAACTAAGGACTCCGAACAAACGTCTCCGGATGCTGAAATAAACATCACCAACATTTTTGGAATGAGCAAAATAGCTAAAAAGCATATCCCTTTCGTCCAATTTGGACACAGGGGCAAAACGGTAATTTTGGACAAAAGTGGGGTCCACGTGTGGCCCACTTTGCACCAAAAAGCGTGCCGAGGGTAACAGTCTCTAAATGGGATAAACTATGGGTCAAACAACTCTAGATGTCAATACGAACCCAACGGTATGTCCAAATTTGAATTCCGATGAGCCGAACAAAATTTGGTCCAAAAAGTCAACTGTGGGGCCCGCCAATTGGCGATCTGGTCAACCGCCTCAGAAATGCATAAAATTTGGGTCACAGGACCAGCGCGTTACCATGAGTCCAGTGGCGCAAGTTTCGTCGCAATCTGACAAGCGTGCACAAAATACGTGCGAGTTCCACAAAAGTTGTGACACGGGATGTGTTCGCGGATACGGTCTGATTCTGGCGCGCACACGCGTCCGAATCAGTCTCCACAAATTTTCACGTGTTCCGTTATGCTGCGTGAACCATTCGGTACACTTGGCACACGGCGGGGCGGTCCCGTTTGGCGGGGCGCGCTCCGATCTCCAACTTTTGAAAAACCGGAAAAAGTGGGTGCGCGCAGTTTTGTGACGACTATAATTTTGTCCACAGCAACTAATAGCACAAAGTTATTATACAAAAAATAAACTAGGTCATGTAATCTACAGGTATCAAAAAGAATCACCGAATTCGGATCTCTGTGGTGGGAGATACGAACTCGGCAATATGGGCGGTCATTCTGGAATTCTGCGATTGCAGAATTCTGTCTGCTCGCGCTGACTTGGGCGCTATTTTGCACCTAGGGGCACACATTTTCCGAGGTTGACTATAAAACAAATATTGGAGAGGGTTGAGGGAAGATCATACCTATGAAAACGGAACAACGTTTGGTCGAGCGAGTCAACGGGAAATCACGCCGGAGCGAAGGTGCCTCGAGTGGGAGACTGCAGTTCGCGATGTCGGCGTCGACGGGATGGTTGGATGGCTTGGGGAGGCTTCTCTGGCTGCGGTGACGGCTCTAGATGGGAAGAGAAAGTTTGGAGTTTTAGGTTAGGGTTTTTGAGAGCTATTATATATATATATTATATATTAAGAGAGAGAGGGGGAAGTTGAATTGGGTCCGCGGGTTTATTGGAAAGCAAAGGGTCGGTCGGGTGGAAAATCGGCTGAAGGGGAAGCTTAAGTGGGCGGGTCCATGTATACACGCTGGAGGGACAAGTGCTAAAGGGAATAGTTAAGTTGCAGCAATACTTAAGGAATCAAAGTAGATTAGAAGATTATTATTAGTATTATTAAATTAATTCTTTTTATTTCTTTTCTTTTTCTTTCTTTCTTTAAATATATATATATATATATACATATATATATATATGAATATATATATATATATATATATATATATATATATATATATATTCACACATAAGAAAATTTATTGATTAGGGTATTGCACATCGTTAGGCTAGCAACAGCTCAAGGAGTCTCCTACATGGAATAAATTCCGAAAAATTTCTGATGGTCCCATAAGTCATCTAAGTGCCCGAACACCTAACATAAAAAATATTAAAAATCTATTTCTCCTGTTTAGACCTAATTACTATAATTTAATTAATAAATAAAAAGGTATATACGATTTTCTAGGAAGGGGGTTTTACACAAATACACACTCTTATTCTATAATTTAATCGCACAATATTTGTCACAAGTCATACCTAAGCTTGAACTTGTAACATTTCTAATCGAATTTGGAGACCCAACATTGACCTGTTCCTCAAGACCCTAATAGGACTATGGCACTATATTTAATTTACCACATCCATGACATTGGTATCATAGCCAAATAGACTTCTAAATACTTTAATTTAATTTCAAATCATATAGCACAAATTCTAGTCCTATTTAATTTCGGTTTGACCTAGCCCAAACCTAGTCCAAACTCAACCTAAACACTCTCACACCCTCACATGGTTGATGACAAAAATTATACACCATTTTATACTCTACAAAAATACCAAATGTCATGATACAACACTTTAAACCTTACACTTGACACATTAGAAGATTATTTCAGTCCTACACACTTTGGAGTTGACCCAACTTCACACCCCACAAATTAACCATTATAGGTTGGACTCAAGTGTGTATTAGTACACTAAATATGCAGCCAACTCCCCCACTTGTTCAACTTCCATAACCCCCAAACACCCTTAACACTTTCTTTTCCATAACTTACAAAAAAAAACCCTAAGTATTACTCTTCTCTCAACCCTTCATCTCCCATCGTAATGGCTGGCCACCCAAAGACTTCCCCTCACTTTATTACCACATAACACCGGAATAAAACTTCTTCCTAACTCTCTTTCTTATATTTTTTCTTCCCAAACCATCTCCAAAATCTTTTTTACATTTTTTTCCACACCTCCATCTATCCAGCCCTTCCCAGGCTGAATCCAAATTCAGCTAGACTCCACCAATCTGGCCATATCTCCTTCCAAAGTAAGTATCTTTTCCTAAAATTTAGTATGATTATTTCTTTCCCTGTCACTAACACTTTATTTTCATAAAACTTTAATCAAAACTCACTCTAACTTCATCAAAACAGCCCCTCCATCAGAGGTGTCCAGGCTGAATCCGAATTCAGCCAAACCACTACTCAAGCCACTCCACCACCTCCACGGCCTCCAAACCACCACCATAGCACTCAGATATCCTTACTCTACCTATACTTAACAAGTTTTCTTTATAAATTAGTACCTAAATCATCCCACAACTCCCCCAAATACCCCTACAAACCGAAGATACCCTGCTGAACCCGCCAACAATAGTACCATTTCAAAACCTTATTGCCACTACTTCTAGCACCAAAACTCCTTCAATATCCATACTATCCTCATACTACCTCTTCCCAAATCTCTCTAAGATCCATAGGAATTATAGAATTATTTTGAAGCCCCAGACAACAACTACGAGCCGATGTGTTCAAATCTGGACATATTTGTGCAAGCAGTGCATCATCCTCTTTTTCCTTCCTATTTCACTTTGGTAAGAGCTAAAACTCCACCTAATAAACCCTATCTATTTGTACTTAATATCTCTCTTTAATTTCACCAACTATTTATTCATATTTTTTATGATATTATACCAAGAACACTTACTACTTCTCATGTCTAGACCCGAATATTATTTATGCACTTGTTGTCCTATTAACTTTGCCATGATCTAAAATATAAGCAATCACTTACAAAAAATAATTGTTTTACTACAACTTTCACTAAATTCTATAATATATAAGTTGTGTTTATGGTGTTATATATAAATAAATGTATGGTTGAGACATGATTAAATATTGTGCAACTAGTAGTGCACTTTGTCTAGGTTTTGTGCTAGCTAGTTTTATTGTTTATAAACACTATGTTAAAATATAGAATATGTCATGCTAGGGTTGTGCACTATATTTAGTAGTGTTTTCACACATGATTCAAGACAAATGCAAGTTAGGAATAAGGTATATTCCATGATCTTATTATAAATTCATATTTGACTTGTCTATGTATACTTGATATTTTGTAGTACAATGAGAGTTGTATATAGTTGGATGAATGAATATACTTGAGGAATAGAGTATGTGATTGTTTGTGATGGCCCTAACTTGACCTATTTTTAATGCTCTTGTGTTCATATTTTAATAGATAAAATGAACCCTAGGTTAGTTCACATAGTTTAACACTTAATGAATAGCAAGGTTGATGATATGTTGTATATGGAAACCTAGTGTGAGAACACATGTCATGACCCACACCCAGAATAGGAGAATGAGCGATGAACAATGCCTAGGCTATGCCACAGCATCGGCAGTAGAACGCTATCTAGGTCAACCATACTATCTAAATATCTCATAAAATATATATAAGGTACATGTCAATGTCATATCAACTCCAAACGGAGGAACAAATATAAGATATCCACACTCAATCATAAAAATCAAACTAAGGAGGATAAAGCACAATATGGAATAAGAAATATGGAAAAGAAAACACAATACAAACACAAGTCTACAATACTAGTCTAGGCACAATACATCTCCAAAATAATATACATGCCAAATATCTCAAATAAAGTCTAATACAAGGTTTAAACAATAAAGTCTAAGTCTCCACGACCACTGGATCTAGGTCCTCCTGTTCTAGTAGAGTATTCTCTAATGGTTCGCCGTCTTGCGGCCCATTATAAGTGGGACACTGCTACTCAAACCAATCATCTGAAAAATATATCCAATCAGGATTGTAGCGAAGAACAAAACTCTGAAAGCAATTTTAAATACATGATAGAGAATATATGACAAGCAATAGAAAAGAATACAAGATAAATAGCAATAGAAAATAGAGAATGAACTAGAGTGAATATGTAATATACTAGAATGAAAGAGCAAGCAATATGAATAACTGCAAGTAATAAAAATAGATAAATTAGCCAATGTGCCATAGAGTACAAGTCCGTTATGTGATCGATATGTTGGGCCGTATGGATGCTATAGTGTTCCATGTGTCCCTTTTTGATAGGGTGCAACTGTAACCGTGAGCAGGTCGAGCTAGCACGTGGGTGTTTGTTGGGATTTTCTGTTGCTGAAGATCTGGGTGGTTCTTGTCCTTTATAGGCATGACTTGGTCAGCTTGACACATAGTCCGCACTTGGTTGGAGAGAATCAGTCTTGTCATAACAGCAATATTTGGTCCTCATGGAGTCTAAAACCAATGTGGCCAGAGATGAATGGGATGCATGGAGTCTGGGACGCGTGGAGCTAGAGATGTATGGACTGTATGAAGTCTTGGATGCATGGGTCCAGAGAAGCGCGGGACCGCATGGATTCTAGGACGCAAGGGGCAAGAGACATATAAGACCGCGTGGAGTTTGGGATGCATGGGGCCAGAGACGCATGGACCGCATGGAGTCGTATGAGACCGGATGTGCTGTACACGCGGTACCGCACATCCTTCGAGAGTAAAATTTTGTGCTAACGTGAGACTTTTTTGTTTAATGTATTCACATCTTTTGAGGAAGTCAGAAAATCCTTTTCGTTAGGATTCTGTGTCAGAGATGAATCTACTGACGGGATGCCCGTTAGGTCCTTCTGCGGCCAAGATGCTTGGCTGATTGGGGATGCATGGATGTCACCTTTGTTTGGGTCGCAGGGTGACTCTGCAGCCTGATTTGAGCCTCCTTTTGGGGGCGCATGACTGTTGGCTTGTTGGGCCGCAGGGAGACTCTGCTGCCTGTTCTCTTCTGAGTTTTCATTTTTGGGGCGGAGGGTCGCATGGTTGTTGGATGCATGAATGCGTTCTGTCAATCTGGCATTTTTAAGGCTTGGCTCAACCATTTATGAAAGCTTAACCGCCTTCTTGCAGACTTTTTGGGAACTTAACCGTTGGTTGCATGCAGACTTTTTGGATGCAAAACCGTTGGATTCGCCCTTTCTAGGTTCATCATTACAATTATTGTCGTCACGCGAACCATCAGTTTCTTTTATAAATTCCACTGTCATGGTCCGTCGTGTTTCGGTTCATGAAATATGTCGTCCAAGGGAGATTCTAGTTGGAAAACCTGGCCACCCGCCTTGCTTCCTCGTCGTTTCCTCCCTGCTACGTCTCAGTGCTCGGGTATTGGAGGGTCTAGACTTGGAGGGTCTCATGAGGGACAAGCTTTTATTTCTCTGTCTGTTGTCATGGTGTTTCCTCCTGGACGGAGGGCACGAGATGGTGGTGAGTTGTCTGCTTTCTGTCCACGTTAGGGTTAACTTTGAAGGTTCTTGCTCGTCCTCTAGAGTCCACTCCAAACATTGCCTTGCTGCCCGTAACTCCATAGGAGAGGGAGACGTTAGAATGGAGGGAAGGTGTGCGCCGCCAGTTTTATCGTGCGGGTATACATTCGCTCTCGGATGTTACGGATGTGCTTCGTGAGGTTGCAACTATTTTGACTGATCGCGTCTTTCTCTCTTTGTTTTTTATTTTGTATGGGACTTAATGGCTACATGTTGTAACCTCCTCTTTTTGTAAAATAAACTTTTTGTTTTGTTTTGATCAATCTTTCTTTTATGAAGGCCCTGTATTCTCAGGATAATCAGGCCGCATGAGGGCCACCTATGCGGTTTGTTGTTTTGGTCGCATAGGTCCCGTATGGCTCCTATGCGGTTTGCTTTCATATTGGGGATGCATGAGCTTTTATTCGGCCTGCATAATTTTTATGCTTCTACAAGACCCCCTTCAAAGTTTTTAGAACCGGCCAGTTTGTGATACTTTGAATAAGAAGCATGGTTGAGTTTTGATCGCATATGAGCGACATGTCGCATAGTCGATCCTGTCAGACAGTCGGATCATTAAATTAGTAGATTTGCTCAATCTTTTGACCGGATCTCTCCGAATTCTGAGCTATCCCTAAGGAGATTAGAGTGGATCACGGGAATCGAGATGCCAGGTTCATTCTCATTAACCATTGGGTTCATTGACTCTATCTGTCACGATCCATACCTGGATATTCGGGCACGAGTATGTGGGTACGTCCAGCCTACGCCACAACATCGGCGGTAGAACGTTGTCTGGGTCAACTCTACTATCTAAATATCTCAAACAATATATACATGGTACCTGTCAATCATCTCAACTCCAAACGAAGGAACAATATGGTATCTGATAAATGATAAACTATACTCAATCAAAATGCAAACTAAGAAAGATAAAGCACGAGATAGAATAACGAAAGAAAGAGTCACAATACATCAACGAATCTGAAAATAATATATACATGCCAAAAATCTTAATAAAGTCTAAAAATAATCTAAACTTTCTCAGGCTCTGGTACTAAGTCCTCATTCTCTAAATGAATATCCTCTAACGGAACGCCGTCCTGCGGCCTGTAGTAGGTAGGACACTGGTCTACGAGACAATCATCTAAAAAATATATCCAGTTAGGATTGGAGATAAGTACATACCTCTGAAAGCAGTTTCAAATACATAATCGAGCATATATAACAGATAATAGAAAAGAATACACGATAACTAAACAACAGAATGAAATGAACTAGAGTGAACAGGTAATATACTGGAATGAAGAAGATGCAATATAATAACTACAATATAATGGAAATAAATGAAATCTAGCTAATGTGCCATGGAATACAAGTTTATTATATGATCGATTTTGGTTGAACACGAATACAATATGGTAACTCGATTATACGTGTGATTTGTAATCAACATATACACGAATACACTGGGGCTTGATTAAATAATGTCACTACCCAATTCTAGAAAATAGGATTTCCTTTTTATTTTAATTTGGTAAATTGTGTATTGATCATAAATATTTGTATTTATATTTAATTAGTTGGATGCATTTATTTTTATTGGTTGTTTTAGGATTTTGGCTAGTTTGAACCTGTGTCAGACCCTATTGGACCTTGTCAGACCCTTGTTGGACTCAACCCTTGGTGTAGAATAGTTATTTTATCTTTAATTATCTAGCTGGGTTATTTTGGATTAGTTAGATTGGTTTAAGAAACCATAAACCTAAAACCCTAGTTTGGAAGACTTAAGTTGAAGGTATTGTGGTCTTTGTGTTAGGCTCAAACCCTAACCATATATTTTTCTACATGGCCGCCCCCCCTTCCTTTCCATTTCCTTCTTCTTTTATTTTTCCGCTCTCCATTCTCTTTCCTTACTTACTTCCTTCCTTTACTTCTTCCATTTCCAAGTAAGTATCTTCACATTTTCTCTCTTCTTTTATTTACTTTTCTCATTAATGCAAACCCTAATCTTCTATTCTTTCTAACCTAGGTGTGTAGAGCCTAGATTTGGTATAAAATCTTGGTTTGGAGGCTTGGAGTGGTAAATTCTAGGGTTTTTGGAGACTTTAGCCTTGGGATTTCAACTCCCAAGAGGTAAATCCTAACTTTCCTCTTAGTGATTACTTTAATATAGTGTAATTAGTTATTTAGAATCTTCCTAGATCTTAGGACTACCCATGGGAGGAAGTTAGAACTTGTTTGGATAGGTTTGGAGACTTTGACATAGGGTTTTGTGTCAATTTTGGGTCAAATTCGAGATTGGCCCATTTTGGGTGTTGTCCTAGGTTAGACGGACCTAGGTAGACGTGCTTGGGTGTCTTGAGAGTAGGTTCGTATCCTCGCTCGGGCACGCGAGATCGTATCGCGGAGTTTTGGGCGTTTCGGGCGATTTGGGATTTTTTCCTTCGACATGGGTTCCACACACATGTGAAATTTTGCCATGGACCTAGAATCATAGAGTTATCATTTTTGTGAGATTCTAGACATTGATTAAAACTTATGGGTAAATTTTGGGTCGATTCCGATTAGATTTGGCGTGCGTTTCGTAAGGTATCGCAAGCCGTACTCCAAGTGTTCGTCGAAATTACCAAATGACCATTTTGACTTGGTTTCTAGATTTTCAGCTTGTGTGCGGGTTGGTTTAGCCTTGAGGAGTGTGTATTAGGGTTTTTGAGTTTATATTTGTATATATATGTATTTATATGTATATAGGTGAGTGTGTGTGTATATGTGTATTTGTGTGTGTGGTTGTGTGCATATGTATGTGTGAGAGTTGATATATATATATATATATATATGTGTGTGTGTGTGTGTGTGTGTGAGATATATATATATATATATATATATATATATATATATGTATGTGAGTGTATGTATGTGTGAGTGTGTGTGTTTATATATATATATAGATAGTGTGTGTGTGGGAGGGTTTATATATATAGATATATGTATGTATGTGTGCGTATATATATATATGTATGTGTGTAGTGTGTGTTGAGTGAGTGAGTGAGAAGGGAAGAGAGGATGAGAGAGTGAGATGAGAAAGAGGGAGAGAGCAGCAGCAGCAGCAATTAGCAGTAGCAGCAGTAGTAGTTGGCAGTAGTAGTAGTAGTAGCAGCAGCAATTGGCAGTAGCAGCAGCAACAGCAGCAGCAGGAGTTGCCAGTAGCAGTAGCAGCAACAAACACCCCCCTTTTAGCTGCTAGCTATGAGATGAGAGAGAGATTATATATATATATATATATATATATATATATATATATTTGAAGATAGATGGATATGTATTTATATAGACGGGTAATATATATATATATATATATATATATATATATATATATATATATATATATATATATATATATATATATATATATATATATATTTGAAGATAGATGGATATGTATTTATATAGACGGATAATATATATATATATATATATATATATATATATATATATAGTGAGATGAGAAGGGTGAGGTAAGGTATTGGATTTCAATACCTTAAGGTATTGAAGGTAAGTTGAGGTATCGGAGATGAGGTATTGCCTATATATTAGGTTATATATATATATATATATATATATATATATATATATATATATATATATATATATATATATATTGATGTTTACATATAGTAGTATATATAAGTATATATATAGATAGTTAGCTAGTTAGTTAGAGTTAGAGAGGGTAAGGTAAGGTATCTCAATACCTTGAGATACTCAAGGTAATGGGTATCGGTGCGAGGTATTGGATTTTGCCTAGGAATGGGGTTAGAGTTGGTTATATATATATATATATATATATATATATATATATATATATATATACATACATACATGTTAGGGTATATATTAGAGGGTATAGACGGGGTGTATAGCGTAGGTTGATATATCGGATACCGAGGGTATCCTAGTATTTCAAAGAGGCGAGTTTGAGGGTTTACTAGCTTAATGAGCTAGTTTTGACCTAAATTTTTTGGGGCACCCTAGTTTGACCTAAAGTTGACCGTAATTGCCTCGGTTGACCGCCAAAGTCAACCTTTGACTTAGTTTCGGCCTAGAGTTGACTTTTTTGGACCCCAGATTGATTTTTGACCCAGGATTTTATCGATTTGACCCGTTTGACCTAGAATAATCCTAGAAGCTTATTTTTAGTTATTTTATATCTGTTTAACTCTTTAGAACCCTATTTAACCTTACTTTTTTTGTAATAGGTCTTTGCGATGCCAGTCCGGATCTCGATCCTCACCAGTTGCTCAGGACGTCAGGCGAGTACCTGCCTCTGATTGTTTCTATTTTATGATAGCGTATATATCACCTGTTCTAGAACTGTTAATACTTGATTTTGACACATTATTTCACGAGCTGGTACTAGTTGGATCCCATCATGAGATATTATCCCCCTTACCGTGTTCAACGGGTACTCTATCACGTGTATTTCATCATGTGCTTCGGGTATTGATTCTCATGTTCTTCATGTGCTTCGTGTGCTCTCGCTTTCATGTGCACGAGTTATTTATCATGTACGTAGCGTGTCATGGTTGGATCCAAGAGTATTAGTGGGGGAGGGGAGTAGAAGTTGGTTATGTGATAAAATCCAGATAGTATTCATGTGTATGTCGGTTATGCAACTTACGCATAACAGAGTTATCGTAGAATAAATTATGTGCAACCCAAGCCGATCACATAACGAACTTGTGCTCAAGGCACTTAGCTAGTATTCCTATTTTTCTCACATGTAGTTACTTCTCTACTACTCGTATTATTTTCCAATTTTATATTACAGTTACTTTATCAGTTCTACTATATATTTACTTTTTTGTGCATCTTATATTCTTTTCTATTGCTAGTCATATACACCTTACCATGTATTTGGAGTTACTTTCAGAGTTATATACTTTGCTCTAGTCCCGACGGGATATATTTTTCAGAGGATCCTGAGGACTTTTGCCCGACTTACTATGGGCCAGGTGTCGACGATTGTTGCGACCCTGAGATAGAGGAGGAGCCCGTCCCAGCTGAGGAGACCCCTCTAGCGCCCTATTATAGCTAGGTGGGTTTTACTGGGTTTGTTTCCAGTTGGTTTTGGATGACTGTATTATTTATTTTATTACTACTGTGAGATATTGTAGACTCTTAGACTTGGACTGTATATTTTAGATACTGTACTTGCTCTCTTTGGTTCTTTGTTTCTTTTGTTGATATCTTATCATGCTTTTACTCTTCTCCTAGTTATTGTGATTGAGTTTATGTATATATTATAATATTGTCATCCTTTTGGAGAGGTTATCTTGACAGGTTATTATGAGATATAGATAGTTGTGACCAAGATAATGTTCTACTGCCGATTATGCGGCGTAGGCTGGACGTACCTACGACTCATGCCCAATTTTTTGGATGCGAGTCGTGACAATATTTTTGGTGGTGGACCATGCAGGTCTAGTTTCTAGGTCTACATGCGATAGGATATATGATATAGGCTGAGAGAGAGAGTGCTCAATCACAACTAGGACCCTTCCTGATCTTTTGCTATCTTTAATTTTTTTAAAATTATTTTCTTTTGAAATATTACTGTCCTTCCCTGATGATATCGTATCTTGCACCATATTGACTACTTTTGATCTGTGTTCAGGATGCCTCCGAAGATACGGTCTCACCGTACCGTTCCAACAGCTGCCATCTGTAACACCCCGTTCCGTTCTAACGGACTGCCGACTCAATCGGCAATAGTGCAACTGTCCCGACCCGCTTTGCCTCAAATAAGAAGCAAAGGATATCCAGACTTGTCCCTACAGGAATCCGGCTTGGACTTTCAGAGGCTCGCTTGACGTATCGCTCTACCGAGGCGAATCATCGCTAAGGTGGGTGGCTACGGTGAACTTGTCTTTGCTTAGCCAGCACACATAAAATCTGGAATATTTATGCTAGTCGCTAGGTGATTCACCCCCTGCATGCTAATAAATCTAACGCACCTAGCTAAGGGAATAATCCCAACTTGTATTGCTTGCTAGAACATGGAAATTGAAACACTGCTTATGTTCAGACCCTCGCATGCTAAGTCCCTTAACGGTTTCAACTCTTGGCTTACCTTCGGGTCTGAGCAACGTGCCTGCTTACGTTCCTTAGAAACGCATGCTTGTCTGCTTGTTTGTTGCCTTGCCTTCATCCAAACCCCGGGAGACTACTACGTAGTCGTTCCGTACCTGAATAAACCTGCAAGTGTTCGGGACCGCTAGGTCACCAAGGCAATCTCCGCTCCAGGAGAATTGCATCAAGGAAAAAGATATTCACTGAACGAAATAAATTATGTAATACTGCTTGTCTTGTACTCATGTAGCCTTCGGGTGAATGCTTGTTCACGTAGCCTCCGGGCGGATAATCACGTAGCCTTCGGGCGAATGATTATTCACGTAGCCTACGGGCGATAATCACGTAGCCTTCGGGCGAATAAATGCTATTGTTTGGATCACGGATAACTTGTTCACAAGGTATAGTTCCTGCGGGCGGCTGCTGGGGCACTGGCACCGTCCGGCTCCGGACGGAACTCACGGCTAGTCTCACGTACTTAGACAGGGTGGTATGCGGCGCCTCACGTTCTTGCACGTAGCAAACCATCTTCGTCACAGACTAGAGTCCATTATGGTTATCGAGTCAGTGATCATCATGTATATTTAAACCTATTGCATGTTTGCTTGTAAATGAAAGATAAGCGAATCATCCTCGCTTAGCGGCTATCCGCGTGCGAGATACTGTATCGCATGAAACAATTAACTGAACACCTGAACGATCTGGAAATAAGTGCTCGTGTTTGCTTATGTTATGCCTCCTGAATGCTTATACTTGCCCATGCTCGAATTAACAATGTTTGCCTTGGACAGGGAAGGTGAAATGGTAAGTTGGTAAGTCTCGCCGTATTTCCTCAAACATCGCACGGCGCACTGCCCGACACGTTAGGCTATTCAATATTTGCATGAAACTGATCCTAAGGCAACTAGAAAGACAACTTAATAGTTGTGCACGGAACCTGTATTACGTGTTTGGATTTGTCGAGCGGGCGAGTAGCTTCCCCACCAGTGCATTCAATGTACTGATAATCCACCAGTTTGATATGCAGGGTGCGGGAGAGCCTCGTTCGGTGCGGACGCCTCCAACGTGCGTGCTAAGGCGTGGACATCACTCCGAAGCAACGGTGCGTCTGGGACTGAAGCACATATACAAGACATAAAGTTGTGAACATCGTCTGAATATCGCCTCTACAATCATTCCACAATTGTAGCCACTTGGCACGCTTTTACTGTTTCAGAGAGAGAGGCTTGAGCGACTTGTAATCTCGGCTATACGCCGCCTGTAACACATGTTCATATCAATAAAAGAGCTTGCTTTACTTTACTTGTGTTTCAATGCTTCCGCTATATTTGTCAACTCAAAGAACTTGTTACCGAATCGCTATGCGTTCATGACTCCGCTGTAATCGGACTATCTGTGCGACTCTGTGGCTTAGAACTCTTACCGCCAGCCAATGAATCATGGCCTTGTACGGGCGCGGTTCACACTCGTGCGACATCACGCCCGGATAGGTCAAGCGATCGTTCCGCAGGAGCGCTGGCGAGGGTGATTCCCGCCTAGCGGGAACGGCCGATTTGCCTGCGGGAGATCAGGGCGTGACACCATCGAGAGGTCTGCTACCTCTCGTTCTACTCGACTTCAGGCTGCTGCTACCGCTCCACTAACCACTCCTGCGGTTGAGGGAGCATCTGCTTCTCTCGGAGATTCTCCTCCACCTGTCGATCTGAGAGCTACCCCTGTTGTTCCGGTGGTACCTCCTCCACCACCTTCTGCACCGATAGACGCTACCCAGTTGTTCGCGTTCTTCAGGGAGATAATGGTTGCACATCATCGACAGGCAGACGTGAAAAGGTTGGGCATTGAGAATGTCCACTAGGTGGCCATGACGGCAGTAGACAGAGTAGCTCAGATCTAGCCACAGGCAGAGCAGGCACAATATCCTAGGTCAGGCAACATCATTGACTTCCAAAGGATGCGGCCCAAGGAGTTCCGAGGTACAGAGGCGATCCTGTACGCGGATGACTGGATCGAGCATATCGAGGGGATCTTCAGGCTCCCACTGATCCCAGACAGCATGCAGATAGAGGCAGCGGGCAGCCAGATGTTCGATCTTGCCCTTACTTGGTACCGTACTGACACGAGGATAGCGGTACCAGGATTTACTTGGGAGGCTTTTAAGAAGTTTTTTAAGGAGAAGTTCTTTCCAAATATGGCTCTCAGTGCCTTAGAGAGCCAGTTTGAGGCACTCGTCCAGGGGTGCATACTGGTGTCTGGGCAGATTTGTAGAGGGCTTGAGAGAGGCAGCGAAGGCATGGAAGTTTCGCAAGGGTTTGGTGATGGCGGTCAAGTCCTTGACTAGGAATGACCGCGAGGCAACCTTCGAGCAGATTGTAAGTGATGCTCAGAAGGCTGTGGACGACTTGGAGCTAAAGTCCAAGAGGAGTAGAGATGCTTCCGGAGCAAGAAGCAGTACGGGCCCTGCCAAGAGGCCCCATTTCCAGCAGACGAGGCTGTTACAGCTGACTTAGCAGCACCAGGGTCAAGGTCGTGCACCTTTTCAGCAGGCGCCCCTAGCAGCAGAGGCAGGGACAGCAGCAGGGTCTGAGGCAGCCCATCACTTGCCCTTTCTGTAGGAAGCCGGGGCACAGATGGGAAATTTGTAGGAAGAGGCTGGGCAGATGCTTGTTATGTAGTGCGACAGATCACCAGTTAAGGGATTGCCCTTCAGCACTCGCTCGTACAGCTCAGGACGGAGGAGCCGCTCAGAAGGGACCAGCCAGAGCACCTGCAGTACAACAGAGAGGACAACCTTTGCAGACTCAGTAGCAGATATTTTCCCAACACCAGCAGCAGCACCGAGAAGGACAGCAGGGGCGAGCTTTTGCCCTGACCGTAGAGGAGGCTGAGCCTGTTGGTGATATGATCTCAGGTTCTGTTCTTCTTGATTCCATTCTAGCACTTACTTTATTTGATTCCGGTACTTCCCATAGCTTTGTGTCTGTATCTTTTGCTGTTAGACACCATCTTGTTGCTGAACCTTTAGCTAGACTCTACAAGATCATGGCCGGGGGTGGCATTATCCTAGTCAGTGATGTCTGCAGAGACCGGAGAGTTACCTTAGAAGGTCGGGAGTTGAGTGTGTGCCTACTCGTAATGCCACTTTCGAGCTACGACATTATACTCGGGATGGATTGGTTGAGTATGCACCATGCTAGTATAGATTATCGTGGAGGCAGTGTGTTGTTTAGTCCATCGGGAGAGCCAGAGTTTGAGTTTGCCAGAGGAGCAGCGGAGCTGAGCGAGGGAGTCTTCTACGGAGAACTAGTGGTAGAGCAGAGGTTGCCACATCCATTGATAGCGGAGTTCATGGATGTCTTTCCAGAGGAGTTGCCAGGGTTACCTCCAGACAAAGATGTGGAGTTCGCTATAGACTTGGTGCCAGGCGCGGAGTCGATATCCCAACACGTCTATAGAGTCAGCAACAGTGAGCTGGTAGAGTTGAAGAAGCAGGTGGATGAGCTTCAGGACAAGGGATTTATCAGATCTAGTTCTTCTCTGTGGGGTGATCCGGTACTTTTTGTGCCAAAAAAGGATGGGTCGATATAGATGTGTATCGACTACTGGGCTCTGAACAACCTCACAATCAAGAACAAGTATCCGCTGTCGCATATTGATGATCTCTTTGGCCAGTTGAGCGGAGCGAGGGTATTTTCCAGGATTGACCTGAGGACAGGCTACCACCAGGTGAAGGTCAGGAGGGAGGATATTTCGAAGACGACATTTTGGACCAGGTATGGACAGTATGAGTTCATGGTGATGCCGTTTGTGTTGACTAATGCCCCGGCAGTATTCATAAATATGATGAACAAGGTGTTCCATTAGCATCTGGACAGGTTTGTGGTGGTGTTTATAGATGGCATCTTGGTATATTCGAAGATCCCAGAGGAGCATGAGGAGCATCTGAGGATAGTGTTGGAGACTCTCAGGAAGGAGAAGCTTTATAAAAAGCTTTCAAAGTACGAGTTCTTCCTTGACAAGGTTGAATTCCTTGGTCATGTGGTGACAGAAGAGGGGATCTCGGTGGATCCGAGGAAGATTATGGTAGTTGAGGCATGGAGTGCTCCGAGTTCAGTAGTAGAGGTCAGGAGTTTCCTAGGGCTGGCATGTTACTACAGGATATTTATTCAGGATTTTCCCGAATTACAGAGCCGTTGTCTAGGATGACCCGGAAGGACGTGGAGTTTGTTTGGTCAGAGGAGTGCCAGGTCGCCTTTGATGAGCTGAAGAGGAGGTTGACGACAGCTCCAGTGTTGACGTTGCCATCGGGGTCTAGAGGATTTACTATCTATAGTGATGCATTGGGGAGGGGACTGGGTTGTGTGTTATAGTAGAATGGGAAGATGATTGCTTATGCTTCCAGGAAATTATGTCCTCATGAGAAGAAATAACCTACCCACGATTTGGAGTTGGCAGCGGTCATCTTTGCTCTGAAGTTGTAGAAATACTATTTATACGGAGAGCGTGTGGAGATCTTCACTGACCATAAGAGCTTGAAGTATGTGTTTACCCAAAAAGAGCTGAACATGAGGTAGAGGAGATGGTTGGAGTTGATGAAAGACTTTGATATATTGTTATAGTACCATCCAGGGAAGGCGAACGTAGTTGCGGATGCGTTGAGCAGGTATCCGGTAGCTATGTGCCTGACTACAGATCGTTATCTTCTGGCAGATCTAGAGGGCTTGGGCATTGAGGTGATAGTGCCTGGACTTGAGATACAGATGTGGGGACTGCAGATTCAGTCAGAGTTGATAGATCGGATCAGGGCTACACAGTTTGAGGATGAGTCCTTGAGGAGCATCAGGGTGCAGGTTCAGATTGGATTATCAGATGACTTCACCATTGCTGATGATGGTTCATTGCGGCACGGTACCAGGTTGTGTATGCCAAGTGGGTCATTGTGCGAGAAGGTTCTTCAGGAGGCGCATCGATCCCAGTACTCTATGCATCCCGGTGCCAATAAGATGTATAGAGATCTGAGAGAGCATGTATGGTGGTACGGAATGAAGCGGAAGGTAGCATGCTTCGTATCCCGATGCTTAGTGTGCCAGCAGGTGAAGGCGGAGAGACAGAGGCCAGGAGGGTTGCTCCAGACGTTACCCATTCCAGAGTGGAAATAGGAGCATGTGACCTTAGATTTTATTTCTGGGCTTTCCTGTTCTCCAGGAGGGAATGATGCAATTTGGGTCATCGTAGACAGGTTGACCAAATCGGCCCATTTTCTACCATTCAAAGTGGGTACATCTATGGAGAGACTAGCAAAATGTATGTGTGCCAGATAGTCAGACTGCATGGAGTTCCTGTAAGCATAGTATCAGACCGGGACAGTCATTTTACTTCATATTTCTGGAGGAGTCTGTAGGCTAGCTTGGGCAACCAGCTCAAGTTTAGAACTGCATATCACCCACAGACAGACGGTCAGTCAGAGAGGACCATTCATACCCTTGAGGACATGCTTCACACTTATGTTCTGGATTTCAGAGGCTCATGGGAGGATCATTTGTACTTGTTAGAGTTTGCTTACAACAATAGCTACCAAGCCAGTATCGAGATGTCACCATTCGAGGCATTATATGGATGGAGGTGTCGTACTCCGTTATCATGGGATGATGTAGGCGAGAGAGCTTTACTTGGCCCGAAGATGGTGGTGGATGCGGTGGAGAAGGTCAAGCTTATTAGAGATAGACTTCTGGTGGCGCAGGACATGCAGCGGTATTGGGCTGATAGCCACCGGAGACCTTTGAAGTTTGAGGTATAGCTTAAAATTTAGATTTTTTTCTTGTGTTTGCTTGTGATTGCTTGTTTCAGATTAAGTGCTGAGACATTGTTTGTGCTAGGTTGGTGATCTGGTGTTCCTGAGAATTTCTCCAACGCGGGGCACTATTCGCTTCAGTGGAGGCGAAAAGCTTAGCCCACGTTTCGTCGGACCCTTCAGCATTCTTGAGAGGGTCGGCGCTGTGGCGTATAAGCTAGATTTGTCGCCTATACTAGAGGAAGTTTATGATGTGTTCTATGTGTCATAGTTGAGACGGTACGTGGCGGATTTCAGTCATATATTGGATCACTCAGAGATTGTGGTGGACCCTACTCTTAGCTATCCAGAGCAGCCGATGGAGATTCTGGATCGGCGGGAGAAGGTGTTGAGGAACCAGACTATTACCTTGGTTTGGGTCGCGTGGAGACATCACTCTCCAGGTGAGTCGACCTGGGAGAGGAAGGATGAAATGCGCGAGCGATACCCTTATCTTTTCGAGCCTTGAGGTATGGTTCTATCTTTTCCTTGCATTCCTGTCCTAGTTTCGTCTTTTAATTTCGAGGATGAAATTATTTTAAGGAGGGTAGGCTTGTCACTACCCA